>PVIJ01016281.1:0-33423 GCA_004024925.1 Scalopus aquaticus
TCCCCACTCTGTATCTGGTGAACCTCTCACACGCTGCAACTCTGGCCTATACCCCAGTTCTTACAGCATAAATAAATAAATCCTTTTTTTAAAAAAAGATTATAGCTCAGCACAAAGAATAAATAAAATTTTTCAAGAAAACCAACTCCAAAATACAGCTCTCATTTTTCTTCAGTCATGTTTTTGGAGTGTGTTTTGGAAAAAGAAATTACCAGAAAAGATCTACTTGATTATCACCTGATTCTATTAAGATAATAACATACTAAAGTCACTTTCAGTGAATCTGTGGCGTCCCTATTCATGGGTGTCTGTGTCACATATGGTAACATCCTCTGTTCCTAGGGGGTGATCACAAGATTCCCAGTGGGACAGGGGCAGGTGGTGGGTGTCAGTGAAGAAGGGGACACAGAGATTCCAGGTTTGCTCTGGGTGCAGAATCCGCTGCGTGCAACTGGGGAAATGGCACCTGAGACAGGTCGGCCCTGATGGTGAGTCACTCGGAATGTCGGGTAGACACAGAGTCATTAGACGAGATGCGCTGCCCTCCTGGGTGAGGGAGACTCGCTGTCTAAACACGTCCAGGCTCGACCGAGCGTGAGGATCGCCGTGACTTAACCATGCCGGGACCTGGCGTCCCTCCCTGATCAGGATTTGAGGCAGGAAACTGGTGCTTGTTGGCTGCAGCACCACAGCTGAGACCTGTGGCCCCAGGGTGTCTGCATCACCGTGTACCATACAGCTGATAGGGCCTGCTCCCCTGTTCTTGTCTCTGCCAGATTCTTCCACTGAGATGTTTGTCACTGGCTCATTTTCACTAAGTGGGTTAGAGGAGTCACTGAGAGATGCGCCTGGTTCTTAGTGACTCCGCTTGTTTGTTTGGAGAATGGAGCCTCTCACCTTGTTTACTGCAGATGCTGCTTTTACCAGTGGAGGTTTAACCTGTCACTCTTAGGTCCTGTCAGTTTTCATTATATGCCAGTCACTTCACATACGTTCCCTTTAGAACTTGTATATGCTTTCAGAACAACAAAATATATATGTAGTTTAATGTATCTTTCATTGTCACAAAATAAAGAGTTCAACAAATACACTACATTTCAAAATTATTTTTGAGAAATTACAGACAGATTCAAAAACAGTAGTTGTTATACTGAGTTCCATTCTTGTATTTGTCTACATAGTGGATCTGAAATTTCAAAAGTATCACCCACAGCTAGGTTTTCTTCCATTTAAAATAATTTTGTATTCACTGACAATTTCCCACTCCATCAATTTAGTGTATAAATGGTTCCCATTTTGATTATTTGAAAAGTTAGCAATCCTATCTTCCTTCAGTATCCTTTAAAACGTCTTTCCATTGTTCTCAGCTACAAAATCTGCTGTGAACATTTGTTTAGTGTCATCTCTGAGCCACTTTAGTCCAGATCTGTAGGAAAAACCCAGTTGTATAATTTCCTATATGTTTGAGCAAATATTCACAAAACGATAAAGAATATTACTGACATCAGGGACTATAGTTATCTGGTTCATGCATGAATCACATAAAAGCTCCGGATGATGTCTAGGACACCAAGTGTTCAAATATGATAGTCTTTGCCTTGCTTTGTATTCCATCATAACCTACAATTTCCTTCAAGTCTTTTTTTTTTTTAAAGATTTATTTATATATACAAGCTGGGGTACAGACCAGAGGCGTGGGGCGGCGAGAGGGTTCACCAGAGACAGAGCGGGGAGCAGAACAGGCAGATCAGAAATACACTGCTGAGGGGAGCAGCGGGCGAGGCAGGAGAGGTCTGCCGCACCATGTGGGATTCTCCCCGGCTGGGTGTCGAACTTGCATCGCGAGCTGTCGACAGCTCCACAGCGCAGCGCTCAACCGCTGCGCCACCGGGGAGGCCCCTCCTTCAAGTCTTTCAGCTCAGTTTCTGTACAAATTTTCCCCTGTAGTCCTGCCTCCTTGCTGTACAAATACAGGCCCTGGATCAGATTTGTCATCATTAAAATTACAGTGTCCACAGTGGTTTCGGGGGCGTCTGTGATCCTCTGTGCTCGGTGGGTCCAATAAACAGTTACTGTGTAAACATGGATCTTACTGTGTAAGGGCTTTCTTCTGTCTCAGAACCAGTTCTCTTAACTCCCTTTTCATCTTGTATCCAATTCAGAGCTCTGCTGGGGTCATGTGGGAACTGTATTTTGATTTCAGGAACCCTTGGCCCTCAGAGATGTGGCCATAGAGTTCTCCCAGGGGGAGCGTGATGGCCTGGGCCAGGTGCAGCAGAAATTGTACAGGGACGTGATGTAAGAGACCTACAGGAGCCTGGTGTCCTTGGGTAGAAGAGCACACTCCTGATCTCATCTCCCCTCAGCGTTTCCTGTGCTGTGTGTGTATGTGCACTTTGGATGTCCAGATGTGTAGGATAGTTTCAGATCCTTCTTTAATGCAAAATAGGGTGGGTATGTTGGAAAAAAAAGTCTCGTGATATTTCATCATGACTTAAACTTCTCCTTTTGGGGGGCATCTACAAACTACTTTCTATATTAGTGGTCTTTCAAAAAATCAATGGCTAAAGCATTATTGTTCCAAACTAAAAACCCAGTTTCCAGTGCATTCTTGTGACTCAGAGGTACATGGAAATGGTGGGCAATATATGAAAATTTAAATGATGTCAAGTATTAAATGTGCTGTCAGGAAAAGTATTAGCACTAATCCTTTTCTAGAGCCTTCTATAATGTCCTCTCCCCTCCTCCCATGAGCACAATACTCATGGGCAATTGAGAATCTCTAGCACCTCTCATTTCACCTCTACTAACAAATTGTCTTGCTGTATCTAAGCCAGACCTGATCATCTTGTCAGAGCCAAAGACAGCCCTGGTATGTGAAGAGAGGTGAAAATCCAGTCACTCTCCCAAGCAGGTAGGAATGAATCCAGCAGATGACACAGCTGAGAGGTGCTATGGTCAACAAAAAAACCTCCCTAATATGTATTGAAATCTCCCTTTCAGTAGTTTCTGAAATGCCCACATCTTGTCTTGGATTCCTTCTCTTGCTATCATGGGGCATCTCCTTTCTGACACTGATCATGCTCTCCCATACTCTTAATAATCCCCCCCACCACCTGTTCTGGCTTCCCAGTGAGAGCCAAAGTCCTTTGCTGAGACTCTGTGTGGTTGGGCTGCTCTTTTGTAATGTTGGGAAATACTGTGCACATTTCTGAGGTTTTCAGTGTTGTCACTTTAAATTTACTTTTGCCTGATGATAAGTATGAAGTTGAAACATAGGGCAAGTTATAATCAGGTAGCTTCAAGGATAGAGCAGGCAAGGACCCCTGGAGAGTTGCTTCTGAGATAAGGGCAACAAGAGGAATAAGAGAGGATCCAAAGATAAGGGCAGTGAATTCCAAAGGGAACTAATCAAGCACCACAGGACTAGGGACAACAAGACATTCAGACTAGGACACAGAGACTTAGCTACAGGCACAGAGACACTAAGGCAGTGAGTGGGACCACCAAGAACTAACCAATCACAAAGAGACAGATGGAGCTTTAGAATAGTCAGGGAAAGAAGGTCTATATTCCCTAAGACACGACTCCACTTCGGCTTCCCTGCCCCTCCCTGGCCTGGTTCCACCGGCCCGGGAGTCCCACTTTATTTCTGTTCCTTTTCTCGCTAATAAACTTTTTCTTTCTATAAAAAATGTGCCTCCTTTCGCTTGCTTGCCTGAGCGTCAGCGAAGATCCTGCTGCGGCTTTGTGTAACACCAACCTGTGGAGGTCTAGTGGCTGGGACTCACGCTGCCCCTGCAGCCTGGGGTCCACTCCTGGCTGGGAGATTCGGTCTGAAAATCTGAAATTCCGGTATCAAAGTGAGTGGTGGAAATCACTGGGATTTGTCTTGACGTCCCAGGAATATTAGGGACAGATGTCACATGTTTCATCCTTTGGATTTCCAGTTCTTTGGACACTACTAACCTGACCCTGGAAGTCAGACTTAGTGTTATCACATCCTAAAACACCTTCCGAAAATGAGAGAACACAATCCTATATTACTCTCTAAATTTTTTTGTTTCATTTCAAATGAAATTTGAAATTTCAGCTCTCTATACCCTGTTTCTCATAGATGAAATAGTTCAATATATCCATTTAACTCATGGAATTTTTTTAAGTAGCTAATACCCCAAGGAAACCTAGAAAAACTTAGATCATTATCCACCCTATAGCGAAGTCCCCTGTTACCACACTTTTTAAAAATGATTTATTTATTTATGCATACAAGAGCTGGGGTGTAGGAAAGGGGTGTTGGGGAGTGAGAGAATTCACCAGAGACAGAGTGGATTACAAAACAGGGTAATGGACTGAAATACACTGATGAGGGGAGCAGTGGGCAAGACAGGAGAGGTCTGCCGCACCATGTGGGATGTCAGGGATTTTGGCCAGTGGTCAAACTCATGCTGCACTGGCTTCGCATAGGTTCATAGTGCTAAGACTTAACCCCTTGTGCCACCAGGGTGGCCCTATTCCTGTTGGGGGGGGAAAAGGACATCTGCAACAAACTCCACAGGAGGTCCGAGACACTAGGGGCCACTAATCCCTTAATTCCATCATCATCCAGAAGAGAGGATTACCGGGAACTGAGGGGTGGAGTTAAGCAGACATGTTGGCTATATAACGAGGGTCTTTGGACCTTGGGGCTCTCTTGCTTCTCGCCGGGCTACAATGTGCCATTGGGGTTTCCAGCTCTTCGGATCTGGTAGGACGTATTTGGAGATTTATCTCTCTCCCTCACTTTCACTTTTGTCCCTGAGTTATTCATTTTTTTATTTCCCTTCCTTTTTGTAAATAAACCCTTTTATTAACCTTTTTGTGAGTGCCTGCAATTGTTCTTATTATAAGTCCTTTTTTAAGCGCACGGGTAAGAACCCACAGTCAGGCACCCCATTGTATATCGGGGTTGCCCCGTAACATTCCCATACTTCTACCTCAGATTTTATAATTCTGTTTTCTTTACTGCAAAATCCCTGACATTGTGTCCACTATATTTTCACCTCTTCTGTCAATTGCCGTCTAATGTGACTTTTCTTTAGACTCACAAAGAATCTTTTCTTTATATTCTTTAGAGTATTGTAGATTCATAAAGTATCTGTATTGGTGTGTGTGTCCAACTTCACTCTTTCCTGTTGGCATCCAGCTGTGTCATCGCCTTTAGGAAACTTTCCTCTGTGTGGCAGAGGTGGGACAGAGACTTAGTTATACTTAAAGAACAGGTTTATTAGGGAAAGGGACATGGAAGTAAAGGACACTTGCACAGACACAAACGGGCAGGAAGAGCTGTCCCTTTGTGGGGGCAGGTTAGGTTTTATCATCTTCTTTTAGTAGGGAGGGGCTCATCTTGCAAGATGGCTCCTCTCTTACTAACTAGAATTTGAAAGGAGACCATAGATTCTACAATGGGCTCAATATCCATATCTTTACCCTGCTCTGCAGTCTGATTCCTACTGGGCCTTATGCTTTGTAACTTAGGTGCTGGTGCCTAGGGATTTTGGTTATCATTGTGCTAGTGGCTATGTTGATTCCTTTCTAAGTCCACCTCCTGGTGTGAGTCAGGTTTGTCTTGGTGTGCCCCTTCCATTAAGTTCTATTTCCTCCATGAATACTGTGGGCATTTGGAGAGCAGAGTGTGTGGGTCTGTCTTTGGCCTCGTGCACATTGTGGGCAGGCAGGGCTGTACTGGGTTGGGGCAGCAGTTGCTCATTTTGGGGTCAGGAGGCAATAACTCTTAGAGTGGGTCTGACAGGATGAAAAATGTAGTCCAAAGTCTGTTTTTCGAGAAATCTCGAGACTGGGAGCAGCTCAGACTCAGATCTATTTAGAAATCTGCTCAGGGGACTCTGGCTAGTCCTGGAGGCCTGCAGCTGGCAATGGGCGAGCACAGCAAGTGCACTGATAGAATTGGGTCATGAGACAGAGTCCCCTGCAGGTGTTGGAGGGGTGGTAAAGTCTGCAATAAACTCCACAGAAAGGCTTATGGACCCCCACCTCAGACCAAAGAGATCCAAGACACTAAGGGCTACTAATCCCTTAATGCCATCATCATCCCGAAGAGAGGATTACTGGGAACTGAGGGGTGGAGTTAAGCAGACAGGTTGGCTATATAACCAAAGTTTTAGACCTTGGGGGTCTCTTGGCTTCTTGCTGGGCTACAGCGTGCCATTGGGGGTTTCCAGCTCTTCAGATATGGTAGGATGTATTTGGAGATTTAGCTCCCTTTTCTTCTTTTGTCCCTGAGTTATTCATTTTTTAGTTCCCTTCCTTTTTGTAAATAAACCTTTTATTAGCCTTTTTGTGAGTGCCTGCAATTGTTCTTATTATAAGTCCTTTTTAAGAGCGCACAGGTGAGAACCCACAGTCAGGCACCCCATTGTATATCGGGGTTGCCCTGTAACACAGGGAACCTACAAACCTGGTCTTTCACTGACGGCCAGAAAGGCAAAGTGGAAACAGGGGAAATGCCTTTACACGTAGTTTATTAAAGATGCCCGGCCAGGGAGTCTGCCTTTAAGCTCCTCGGGATGCAGCTCCCCAATCACAGGGGAAGAGAGTAAGAGGAACCCACCTCTCTGGGACCAATAAAAAGGTTTCCTCCTTTTCCTCCCAGACCTGACCGCAGTTTCCGCACGCAGACCAGTCCCGGGGGCTCCCACCACCTGTGCCTCCCTGCCCCCCCCCACCTGTGCCTCCCTCCCCCACCCCCCCCATTATCTCCTTGAGTCCAACCCCTAAAGGAACCGCGACTAGATAGGCACCTGATGGGCAGCGCACGGGGTTGTGGGAAATGTAGTCTCTCCAGGCCTTGCAGTTCGGGCCAAGGGCTCTAGGAAGAGGCTTCCGCGTTCGTCTGCGCAGGTGCGGCCCCGCCTCCTCGCCCTCTTTCTTGGAAGTGCAGGTTCCGCAGGCTTAGCTGCTGCTGCCCAGGAGTTGAGTGGACTTTGTGTCTGAAGGCTGGAGTTGGGGTGAAGCTGAGGATCTGAGTGTGGGTGTGGGGAGAAGGGGGATCCCAGGGGCTGCGGACACCATAGAGAGAGGAGCGTCCGGTGAAGCCCTGAGGACAGGTGTGGGATGAGGGACTTACATGGCCCTTGAACTGCTGGTGCACAGGATTGGGCGGACTCCAGAGGGAGGGTTGGGTGTTGTGGCATGAACACAGACATGTTGCGGATGGTGACCAGGAGGACCGAGCAGTGCTCAGGCGCACGGTGAGCACAGGAGGGTTATTCACGCAGGTGAGCCCAGGGAGTCACCTCGGAAAATCTGGGCCGTGAGGAAAGGAAGCAGGGAGTATTTATATATAATTTACCGTAAATTGATAAAAACTGATACTTCCTACTGGTTGACTAATAACTCACGCTAAGAACTAAACAAAAATTTCAAAGATGATTAATCATTAAAAAATTTGGACACAATTTCAAAGGAAATGATGCACCTAATGACTTTGCAAGGACACTCCCAAAAATGGTTCTGTTACAGGGCAGGGAGAGGGACACCCCCGAAACCCCAGACCTGCCCTGTACTAAATGGGTTCAGCCATCCGCCGCATCAATACAAAACATACAGGACCTTTTGTGGAAACCAGACTTTAATACAATTAGAAAAGACAGAGAAGAAAAAGAATATATTTTCTAAGTCAAGCACCCCACGTTATCCAACTCCTCGTGGGTACAAGTCCACCCAAACGGGATTGGCCCAAAGCAAGTCTCGAAAGCCTGCCACAAGTCTAGAACAGCTTATGGCAGGGACCCACACATAGGGGTCAGAAACAGCCAGACAATTCTGGGAGGAACAGAACAAAATCAAAACCAAAATCAACACAGCCATCGTTAACCTCCCCACAGGTCTCTCACCCACGTCTATTTCAACCAGTCCAGGCAAGTGCAGCTTCTTTACAAGTCTCTCTGCTCCTTGGGCCTCTGCTGGCTTTCCATCCTTCTTCCATCTCCTCCTGTCTTCTGTCTGTGTGTCTCCTCTGTGTGTGTCCTCTCTTCTGTGTGTCTCAAGCTTCTCATATCCTGCTCAGATCCACCCTACGTTGGGTGGGACAGGGAACCTGGGACACACCCCTTCTCCTGGGGACCACCCTGTTACAGTTCCAAGAGCTCTGCTTCCCTCCTTTCATTTCCTTGTACACCCCATTTGACCATGACTTGGATTTGCCCTTGGATGTTTGCTCAAAGGGAATCAGTCAGTATGTGCAAAGGATGAAAAGCACTTTTCCAGGGGTCTTGCTTTCTGGGAAAGCTGATCTCCTGAGAAGGAAACAAGCTGGAGAGGGGGGAACAGCTGCCTCTCAGGTATGTCCAGGCGGTCAGGGGCCCCTCTGCTCCTCCTGACATACTAGAAATCGCTCACTGGACCTTCTTCCCCTTTGATGTTCCTGGGGAGCAAGCATCTGTCAGCTCCTCGTTCCTCCCAAGGCTCTGGGAAGGGGCTTCCGGGTTCATCTGCCCAGGTGCGGCCCCGCCTCCTTGCCCTATTTCCCGGAAGTGCTCCTGCTTCGGCTCTTGGTGCTGCAGACCACGAGTTGTGCGTGGGTTTTGCCTCTGAAGGTTGGGGGTGGGATGAGGATTTGTGTGTAGATGTGGGGAGAACGGGAACCCCGGGGGCTGTGGACACGGTAAAGAGAGGAAGGTCGGGTGTGCAGGTCTGAGGTGAGGGAGCTATGTGGCCCCTAAACAGGCACATAGCAGGGGCGCAGTCCAGTCGGTGAGGCCTGAGAGTAGGTGTTGTGGGGACCCTGCCCTGAACGTAGGGTGAGCCCCACCAGTTGACATCCCTTAATATTTTCAGTAGTTCTAAGTGCGATTGTGGAGTTCTGTTGGTTGTTTTTGTCATGGAATTTAAGAATTTTTCGCTCACATCAACTGTTAGAAACACCGGGTTTGGGGGTTTGGGTGGATATGACCATTTTCTGTGTAAAGACCCACCCAGATTTACTGCTTTTCAGAAAACACACTGACTGTTTTATAACTGGAAGTCAGGTGGTTCTGCATTTTGGTCTTTTCCCTCCACTTGTGCCGGTGTTGCCAGAGTAACATAAGAGACTGTGGTTATCTGGTGCCCTGACTGAGGCTGGTTGGGTAAGAATTTCATTTCCTTTTGGTGGATATCTTGTAACTGTGCTCAGCCGGGTGCCCCTGATAGACTAACTCTGGGTGTCTTCCCAGGTCCACAGTGTCTCAGAAGGCAAGTACCCCTATAAAGAACTTTTCATCATATGCGCACTGATTTCCTTTGGGCAAACATACAAGGAGAAATCCTTGTCAAAGAGGGGTGTACAAGGAAATGAAAGGAGACAGCAGGGCTCTTGGAACCATTTTTGAGAGTGCCCTGCAAAAAAAGTACATTAGGTGGGTCATTTCCTTTGAAATTGTGTCCAAATTTCGTTTAATTGATTAATCATTTTTGGAATTTTTTTTTGACGATTTATTTATGCATATAAGAATTGGGGTGTAGGCCAGAGGTGTGGGGTGGTGAGAGGATTCACCAGAGACAGAGTAGGGAGCAGAACAGGCAGATCTACTAAAATACACTGCTGAGGGTAGTAGCGGGGGAGACAGGAGAAGTCTGCTGTGCCACGTGGGAATCTCCCTGGCTGGGGATGGAACTCTTGCTGCAGTGGCTCCGGATAGCTTCATGGTGCTGAGACTTCACCTGTTGCACCACCACGAAGGCCCCCATTTTGAAATTTTATTTAGTTCTTAGCATGACCTATTAGTCGATCAGTAGGACGTGTAAGTTTTTATCAATTTGTGGTAAATTGTAAATCTAAATTCTACTAGCAGTGGACTTGTGGGTCCTTTCCTGCCCCTTCTCAAAGTGTCCAGCACAGCTGTCACACAAAGTGACTCTCTGATCTTTCCCAGGCAGTGTGTGGAGCACCCTGGACAAGAGGCCCTAGGCCCTAGGCATGAGCTACCTCCATCCTTGCTGGCTGGACTCCATTCAGCTCTCCCAGCGGCACTTCCGGAGTCCCTACGCATTTGTGAGGGCAGCATATGATGAATAAATCTCAGGTGAGTGATTCATCTCTTTAATTGGTGGTACCTGACTTTATGCACTTTAGGAAGGTTCATGAACTGAAATGCAAAAGTAGAAACATGTAAAGTTTTCTTCAAGGAAACATCAACAGCACAAAGGTGTCGTGCCAATCACATATCCAACGCGAGTGGAAAATGGGCTCTGCCATGATGCCATGTCAGAAAGTCACATGCGTGCTCCCTGATGAGACTGGACTCGTGGGGCACAGCGTGCTGTGTCCCCTGGGACCTGAGCACTTACAGAGCAGGGTCTGAACCTGGGTCCCCAATGATGTAGATGATGGTGTGGACAGTGACTCCTCACCCCTCTGGAAATAGACACTACCCAGTTTTGCAGTGTCAGGGTTACCTGTCAGTTGTGGGGTGAAGGGGAGGGAGAGGAATGGTGCGTGAGGACCTGAGTGCAGAGTGGGGGCTAAGGAGCCACACGTCACATGTCATTTAAAAAGGAAAATAAATTTTAAGGTTTCTGTGCAGTTGCTAAAAAAATAGTGTGTCCCAGACAACTGTTGGAGGCTCTTTCATGCGAGGATCAATCTTGAGATGTGGGGATATTGTGTCCCCTGGGGCGCCTTAAACACCTCCCCAGGCATCTCTCTCAGATGGTCTCTGTGCCCAAGTTGCCAACAGACTGTTCAAAGTCATATTTTCTGGCTGTTGTTTCCACTGCTCCTTTGCATTTCAACTCAGTGCAGTATGAAGACATTTCAAGTGAAGCTCAGCAATGACCTAAGTTGTTCTCACGTCCAGTTACACCTCTCTGGCCTTGGCCTTATGCAGATTTCCTGCCATATTTGACAATACTGTCTACGACCTTGGGGAAATTTTAGTTTTTTTGAATTGTTTGAAACCTTCCTATACTTGTTTGCTTTTTTACTTCTTTCACTTATTTTTGGCCTCCTCAATCGGTCCTGACATTTGTAGCACTAAAGCCTTCTCCTGAGGTAGTTGTCAGTTTTCTCCTAGATTCCTGATGGGTTGTGCCCTACACCCCTGGCCCATCCCCCTCTGCCTCCCTCCCCATCTTGTCCCCCTTTCCCCTGTTCCCTCTGGTAACCTTTGTCTTCTTTTTGTCTTGTTCAAGTTTTATTCCTACTGCTTTTTGCCTGTAAATGCTTTTTGGGATTTATATTCCTCAGATGAGTGCAGCCATCTGACACCTGTCTTTACTTTTGACTTATTTCCCTCAAGATAACCCCCTCCCGGCCCACCCCTGGTGTCCTCAGGGCCACCCTGTCTCTCCTCATCGCCTGCAGTGAGTGCCCCCCTGCGTGGGCTCCGCCCTTCTGTCCCTGCACCTGCTGAAGGGACTCAGGGTGCGCCAGGACTCGGCTGTTGGGAACATGCAGCTCTGCTCGTGGGAGTGGATAAATCTTATTTGAGTGTTCGCATTTGGATAAATAACTCAGAAGTGTTGCTGATCATCTGGGGTTTCCTTTTTTATTTCCTTAAGATATCTTTGCACCATTTTCCACAGGGACTGTGCCAACTGTCGTGGCCGCCGGCCGTGGGTGAGAGCTCCTGTGTCACTGCCACCCTCCAGCGTCGTTGATTCCGCTCTTTTTTCTTTGGGCCATTCTCACAGGGGTGAGGTGGCATCTCAGTGTGGGTTTAGTTTACATTTCTCTCACAGTGAGGGAAGGTGAGCATCCCGGTGTCCGTGGGGCATCAGAATTTCCTCTTTTAGAGAAAATTTATAAATTTAATGCAGTCTTTAGCTTGGTTAGTTCTTTTGCCTATTTTTTAATTGCATCATTGGTTGGTTTTTTGCACTGTGTGAGAACATGATAGACTTTGGAATTAACCCGTTGTCAGCTGTGTGGCTACTCATGTTTCCTCTGCTCTGCAGGATCCTTTCTGTTTTTGTGCTGGTTTCTTTTGAGGTACAAAAGCTTTTTAGTTTGGTGTTGTCTCATGTGTTGATTTTTATTTTTGTTTCCCTTGTTGGGCTTGTGTTCCCTACTATATTTTGTGGCAGCTGTCCTGTAGTGTGCCCCTATATTTTCTTTAAAGTACTTCACAGTTTGGGTTCTTCTGTCCAAAACTTTAATCCATTTGGAACTAATTTGTGTATGGAGTTATGTGTGGGATTGCTTCTTATTTTTGCAAGTGACTCTCCGTGTTTCCCAGCCCCGTTGATTTTTTTTTAAAGATTTATTTATTTATTTATGGATAGAATAACTGGGGTGTAAAGCAGACATGCAGGGTGTGAGAGGATTCACCAGAGACAGAGTGGGGAGCAGCACAGGCAGATCTATTGAAATACACTGCTAGGGGAGCAGGGGGAAACAGGAGAGGTCTGCTGCTCCCCATGTGTGTCAGCTCCCTGGCCGGGGGTAACGCTGCGTCTTAACCCCTGGGCCACCAGGGAGGCCCCAGCCCAGCACCATTTAGTAAAGAGGCTGTCCTTGCTCCATTGTGTGACACTAACTCTTTATATATATATATGTGTATATATATATACACACATACATATTTATTGTTTTTTATATCTTTTGCATTTTGTATTCCCCTTGGTCAACCCACCACCAATTCACCTGTGATCCATCTCTGTGGTCCCTTGTGTTCTTTTCTACTCCATTTTGTTTCCTTATCCTCCCCCTCCCCCCACCCTCCCACGTGTCTCTCTCCTATTTGGTTTCCCAATACTCCTGTTATAAGTGAAACCATTCGATATTTTTCTTTCTTTCTGGCTTGTTTCACTGAGTATGATCCCCTCTAATTCCATCCATGTCGCTGCAAATTGCATGTGTTTATCTTCTTTGAATGCTGAATAGTATTCCATTGTGTATATGTACCACATCTTCTGGATCCAGTCATCTATTTTTGGACATCTGGGTTGCTTCCATACCTTTGCTATTGTGAACAGTGCCGCAGTGAACACACGGGTGCATGTATCCTTTCGGATTAGTGTTTTTGTGTCCTTTGGGTAGATTCCCAAAAGTGGTATTGCTGGGTCGTATGGAAGCTCCATGTTGAGCAGTTTGAAGAATCGCCATACAGCTTTCCATAGTGGTTGGACCAGTTCACATTCCCACCAGCAGTGTGGAAGAGTTCCTTTTTCTCCACGTCCTTTCCAGCATTTGTTGTTGCCTGTATTTTTAATGTGTGCCATCCTCACAGGTGTGAGGTGGTATCTCATAGTGGTTTTGATTTGCATTTCTTTGTAAGAAATGTGAACTGGTCCACCACTATGGAAAGCTGTATGGCGATTCCTCAAACTGCTAAACATGGAGCTTCCATATGACCCAGCAATCCCACTTTTGGGAATCTACCCAAAGGACACAAAAACACTAATCCGAAAGGATACATGCACCCGTATGTTCATTGCAGCACTATTCACAATAGCAAAGGTATGGAAGCAACCCAGATGTCCAAAAATAGATGACTGGATCAAGAAGATGTGGTACATATACACAATGGAATACTATTCAGCATTCAAAGAAGATAAACACATGCAATTTGCAGCGACATGGATGGAATTAGAGGGGATCATACTCAGTGAAACAAGCCAGAAAGAAAGAAAAATATCGAATGGTTTCGGGGCCTCCCTGGTGGCACACAGTTAAGCGCTGTGCTGTGGAGCTGTCGGCAGCGGTGATGCGAGTTCGACGCCCAGCCGGGGAGCATCCCACATGGTGCGGCAGACCTCTCCTGCCTCACCTGCTGCTCCCCTCAGCAGTGTGTTTCTGATCTGCCTGTTCTGCTCCCCACTCTGTTCTGGTGAAGCCTCTCGCCACTCCACACCTCTGGCCTGTACCCCAGCTGTATGTATAAATAAATAAATCTTTAAAAAAAATATATCGAATGGTTTCACTTATAACAGTACTATAGGGAAACCAAGTAGGAGAGAGACACTCTTCGGTGGGGGGTGGAGGGGAGGATAAGGGCACAAAATGGAATAGAAAAGAACACAAGGGACCACGGAGATGGATCACGGGTGAATTGGTGGTGGGCTACCCAAGGGGAATACAAAATGTAAAAGAAATAAATAACAATAAAAATTAAAAAATAAAAAAAATAAGTGATGTTGAGCATTTTTTCTATCTGTTGGCCATTTGCTTTTCTTCTTTGGAGAAGTTTTAGCTCTTCTGCCCATTTTTTGACTGGATTGTTTGCTTTGTTTTTTGTTGATTTGTGTGTGACACTAGCTCTTTAGTCAAAGATGAACTCTTCTTATTTACATGACTTGATCTCTGTGTTTTCAGTTCTTTTGCATTCAACTGAGTTTCTGGTTTTGTTCCAGTGCAATACTGCTTTGGTTACTATTGGTGTTTAACATACTTTGAAGTCGGGAAGTCTGATGCTTACATTTTCTTCTTTTCTCTAAAGATTTTTTACCTATTTGAGACCTTCTGTGGGTTCATATCAACTTGGTAATTGTTCTGTTTCTTTCCCCAGAAAAGTCCTTCATATTTGGTTAGGTATTGTATTAAATTTGTAAATTGTTTTCGGGCCATTTATGATGTTAATTCTTCCAACCTAGGAGCACACAATACCTTTCTGTTTCTTTATGTCTTTTATTTCCTTTTATAGACTTATTATTTTCAATGTTCAGGTCCTTCACCTCCTTTAACTTTAATTACAGATATTTCTTTCCTTTTGGCGTGATTGTTCATGGAGCTGTATTCCTCACTTCTCTTTCTTTAGTTACATTGTTTGGGCATAGAAATGACCCTTAATTTTGTGTATTGCTTTTTATATCTTGCACTTTACTGTATTCATTTATTATTTCTGGAAGTATTTTAGAGTCTTTCTTTTTTCTCTAAGGATATTAGCACATGGTCTGTGAATAGAGACAGTTAAACATTTTCTTTTCCAATTTGGATTCTTTTTGTGTCTTGTTCTTATCTAATTGCTTCACCAAAAATTTCCAAACTCCGTTGAATAATGGTGGTGGTAGTGGACTTCCCTATCTTGCTTCTTTTTCTTTTTTTTTTAAAGATTTATTTATTTATACATACAAGCTGGGGTGCAGGCCAGAGGTATGGGGTGGTGAGAGGATTCACTAGAGACAGAGTGGGGAGCAGAACAGGCAGCTCGACCAAAACACACTGCTGAGGGGAGCAGCGGGCGAGGCAGGAGAGGTCTGCTGGGCCATGTGGGAATCTCCCCAGCCGGGCATCGAACTCGCACCACAGCTGCGGACAGATCCACAGTGCTGGACTCAGCCCATTGCACCGCTCTGCTTCTTATATTAGTGGGAATGCTGTCACCTTTTCACCATTGAGTATGATGTTGGCTGGGGCATTGTCATATAGCTTTATAAGACTTAAATACGTTCCATTTATTCTCTTTTTTTCAGAGTTTTTATCTTTAATGGATGTTGGCTCTTGCTGAATGCTCTGACAGCATATGTTGAGAGGTGACCACGTGGTTTGTGTCTTCCCCTGTTCGTCTAGTTGATGACATTAATTGACTTGCGTACACTGGTCCTATTTTTCATGCCTAGGATGAACCTCCTTGATCACGGGGGGGCTGTTCTCTCATATGCTGCTGTATCTAGTTTGCTAGGATTTTGTCGATGATTTTGGCTTCTGTCTTTGTTTTGGGGATCAGGGTAATACAGATCTCATAGAATGTGTTGGGGAGTTTCCTCCAGCCTCAGTTTTTTGGGAGATACATATTTCTTTGTGTTTGCTTCTGTCATGGTCTCCAATGATTTCTTTTCTATTTTCCTCAATGCTTGTATTTCTTCTGCTCCTGAATGTGGCTAATCCATGTGTTCAGTTCTAGTCTCTTCTCTTTAATCTGCACAGTCAGTTCTCCTGACTGGCAATTAACTGTTCTACCGATGACACTTGAGCTTCGACCTCCTGCCCATCCTAGTACCGCAGGCTCAGCTCCCACTTGAATGCAGCCTTGTAGCTGTCCAGATGGCACCTGCAGCTCGTGCAAAATGGAAACCTCATCCTGTGCTCTGCCCTCACATAAGGAATTCGATCCTATCTTATCTAATACAAGTTATTCTTACATATTATCTACTATTCATGGATGCTAACAACAGCACCACTCTGTGTGTGTGTGTGTGTGTGTGTGTGTGTGTGTATGTGTGTGTGTGTGTGTATACACATATTCACTTTCTTTTACATCACAATCTTCATTCTTGGCCAAACCTGAAGGATGTGTTTGCTCAGTGAGGAGGTTGCTCCCTCTTTGGCACCCTGCTAGCCAGTGTGTGGGGACAGCCTCAGAGTCCAGTGGGAGAAACTGCCCAGGGGTCAGTGGGACATGTTTGAACATGGGTCATGACAAAGACACTCACCGAATGAAACCAGGTAGTGCAGATTTTCATCATTTGGACTTTGATTGTTGTACGTTTATATCTGTGATTCTAAATGTAGTTTTTAATAAAGAGCTTTATTTTTCTGTTACTGTGTCTAGGGTACGATGGGTGTGTGCATTAGTCATAACTGTGATTCTTGGCTGAAATTCCAGTTAATGGTAGATTTCTTTTTAATCTTGATAGAATGTACATGACTTCAGATCTAATTTTAGCAGCTCTCCTGTCACCTGTGACTGTGCAGGTATTTAATTTTATTAAATGTATTGTGTTTATTGGTTTATTGCTGCAAAACTTCTAATGAGTGCACCAGCACCTTGTGTCTTCTTTATTGACCCTATTGAATTAGGTCAAAAAATCAGCTAGGACTGTCCTGTCTGCCTGTTGCTCTTATTGCAAGTTGTACCTGAAATCAGGCTCCCTGGGGAGGCTGAGCTGTGGTCACCAGTGACCCTGCCCTCCAAGGGTCTCTACAGTACAGGCCTGCTTCATCTGTCTCTGTGGCCTCGGTTGATGGAATAGCCTTTACTGGACTAGTCCTGTCCCTATGACAAGACAAAGGAGTGCAGGGAACAAGTGTCAGCTCCTCAAGGTGTCTAAGTGAGGGGAATCTCTTCCACTGACATTTCTTCAAAGTCCCCCGACCTGCAGCACTGAAATGGGCACATACTGCCCACGAGTGGTTGGAGTCCATCTCGTGTGGCTCCAATTCACCTCCTGTCTTGAGAGATAATGCTAATAAGTCCCATGGGGGTTCATTCCTTTTAACCGAAAACCCCGGATGTGCATGTGGCCAGGAGCCTGTGGCACCTGCAGGTGTTGGTACTTTCAGTGCAGAGATCTGTGTCCTCAAATGTTGAGTTCCCGCCTTCTCCATAAGTGACTTACAAGGGCAGAGCATGGGCAGGAGAAGCACATGAATATTCCATTTGGGAAACAGGAAATGAGGAAAGGGATTGTGTTGTCTCATTTCGTCACACAGTCTATTTATGGCATCCTGAACCCACGGATGCTGGGAGGTTGCAGTGAATTTTTATGGACCAATTCGAGCTATCCACCTTCTCATTGTTCTTAACCCTTTGCACTTGAGGCTTTTTTCGCATGGGCAAACCAGCCACTCAAGACGATTTCAGCTATATTAGGGAAGCATTTTACAGGTACTTTGAAATCATTTTATACTCAAACAAATGTATACAAATAATAAAATTTCACCAATTTATTTATTTTTACATTGAATACAACAAAATCTGTTAAATATTACACTCTGTAATTAGTTTTTGTGTGATATAGTAAAACAATCCCCAAGATGCAGCCTCGATTTGTCAGGACACGTATCACAATGCTAAATTGAGATTAACTAATCTAAGCTAAGAATTGGCTAAGGATGCAGGTCGAGCCTGGTCCATGAAAGTAATTGCGATAAGAATATCTTAGCACACATCAGAAATAAACATTGACTTCCAAACCGCTTGGGCACCACAGCTGCGCTACTTGAGTGGATGCATTAAACTGCCAGGGGCCATAGCAGCGCTGCTCTAGCAGATGCATTAACCCGCTGGGCACCATAGCAGCCCTGCTTGAGTGCAAAGGGTTAATTGTTTCATTTCTCATATTTACATTTGAATCAACTAGCCTATGAATAAGAATGTTTTTTTGTTTTCATGGACGTGTGTTGTTAGCCTGGTTCCCTTGGGAGAATCGCTGTCAGTGCAGTTGCAGACTGATCTTACCCGTGATGCTGCTGTGTCTCTGCATTTGTTTCATTCCTTTTTGAACCCGCCAGGTTGGTTTTTTGGTTTCCTACTCGTTCTCTGCCCTAGGTTCTGTTACACGTATTACTTGGTGTTTTGTCCTTTCCCTGGTATATCGTATGAGAGTTCAGGTGTATGTGAAGACTTTTTTTTTTTTTTTAAAGATTTATTTTTTTATTATTTTTTTACATACAAGCTGGGGTACAGGCCAGAGGCGTGGGGCGGCGAGAGGGTTCACCAGAGACAGAGCGGGTAGCAGAACCGGCAGATCAGAAATACACTGCTGAGGGGAGCAGCGGGCGAGGCAAGAGAGGTCTGCCGCGCCATGTGGGATTCTCCCCGGCCGGGCGTCGAACTCGCATCGCCGCTGCCGACAGCTCCACAGCGCAGCGCTTAACCGCTGCGCCACCAGGGAGGCCCCTGTGAAGACTTTTATATGTACTTTATAGTTTGCTCTTTAAATTTTCCTTTTTAGAGTAGCTTTAATGTGATTTTTGTTAGTTTTCTTAGGCTGAATTATAACTAGTTATGTCCATTTTTACTTATTTTTTTCTTGTTGTGTAGAGTTATCCTGACCCATTGTGAATAAGGGGTAACTGGGCATCTTTGTTATTCTAGTCTCACTGTGAATGTGGATTTCACCTGTGCCTTTGTCAAGGATATTGAATTGTGTTAAGGAAAAATTCTCTGAATCCTTCTGTTCGTTATTATAAATGGAAGGTATTTGTATAGGATCCTACTTAACATATATGTGGATGTACATAGGACTTTCTACACAGGAATATGAGATGATGGAATACATGAACAGATTTCTTAAGATTGAGCACTTATACCTAGGGCTATATTTTCCAAAAGTCTTTCATTGGTATGATCTATTTATTCTTTCTCCAATAGTAAATATTAGTCTCTTCCAGTTATTTTTCCTCTTCTTTCAATGCCTATTGTTCTGGTCAACCATGTCATTCCCTATGATGATGAAAAGTGCCGGTAATATTTTGGAGATGCCCAAATCTCTTTCCTCAGCTCAGAGTTCCTGATCTCTAAGACACATGTCCAGGTGAGTGTGGAACACCATATCTCCCAGCTGGTCACGTGGACGAGATATTAGGAAAATGTTCCTGGTCCCTCCAGCCACCAAGTAATTACCAAGTTCTCCTCCGCTTCCCCTCTCTGTTTTAGAAGTGATGCCCTGTTCTATATTCTTATAACTCTATCAGGTGAATATTTCTTAACCTCTGTTTATTTCCCCCTCATTGTTTAAACAGTCTAGTTTAAGATCTAGGTTTTGTTTACTCTGACTTGGAGATACCATGCTTTGAGGTCACAGGAATAAAATATTGGCACAAGTCTGTTCATACTTTTAATTTCTTATGAAGTGTACAAGCACATAACATTCTATACTGGTGAATTCAGCTCACGTATCCCACAGTCCATGAAAGCTGACTGACTTCAGCTCCAGAATACCTTGACTGTCTCTCGCACCTCACTGCCCAGGACATGCCTGGCCGCCTGCTCTCTGCATTCAGTCAACATGGCCAGTGCTTTTTATTATCTCACATGCTGACACCTGCTGTTGTTTCATAGTGATGACTGGTTTTTACAAGGAAGAGCTAAGTGTTTGGGTCTTCAGTGAAGTGTAACCTGATAGTACAGACTGTTGGTTTTTCTTCTTTTATCCCCATGTCTGCATTCAGCATGCTTTTGACATAGCTCCTTTAGCACATTATTCCAGTATGTGTTTATTATATATTTGCCAACCAGGTTTTAAGCTCTTCTAGCAGCAAATTTTCTGCATTCTTTTATTCTTAGCATCAGAGACACTTCCAAATTTATAAGGTAAGCTATAAAAGTACTTCAGGAGCAAATGGGTTAATCTAGAGGTGAGGCTACTTCTACTGAGAATTCCGCTCACAATGTAGAGTAAAAAGATGGTGCGTCCTGTACAAGATCAAAGACCGACTAAAGAAGGTGCGTTTACACTTGCTGCTGTCTGAGCCGGGCTGATGGCCCTGAAATGAGGAGAAATGTTCCCTCCCAGGGGATGGTGTCATTTGAGGACGTGGCTGTGAACTTCACCTGGGAGGAGTGGCAGGACCTGAATGATGCTCAGAGGACCCTGTTCCGGGATGTGATGCTGGAGACCTACAGTAACCTGGTGTCACTAGGTGAGGAAACTGATGTAACACTGAGTGCAAGCGCTGTTTTCTACACTGATAAGTGAGAACTTGCTTATGGAATTGAATTGGGGAAATTGAACATTGCAGGCAGAGTAGATTGTGGGTATTCACCCCTTTTATGAAAGGTTCAAATTGGCCTTTGTTGCACATCTCTTAACACTGTTTTGTGTTTTTTTTTTTTTAAGATTTATTTATACATACAAGCTGGGGTACAGGCAGAGGCGTGGGGCGGCGAGAGGGTTCACCAGAGACAGAGTGGGGAGCAGAACAGGCAGATCAGAAATACACTGCTGAGGGGAGCAGTGGGCAAGGCAGGAGAGGTCTGCCGCACCATGTGGGATTCTCCCCGGTTGGGCGTCGAACTCGCATCGCGCGCTGCTGACAGCTCCACAGCGCAGCGCTCAACCGCTGCGCCACCAGGGAGGCCCCAACACTGTTTTTTTTAAATTAGTTTTCAAAGACTGAAGTGTAACTTGGTCGAAGACCAACAATTTCTCATTTCAGAGCATTGTGTTAACGATCCCGAGGTGACCATCAGGTTGGAGCAGAGAGCACAGCCACGGACCGTGGAAGAACTCCCCAACCAGAACTTCTCAGGTTCGTCAGTGCATGCCTGGCCAGGGGCTTGGGAGGAGTGAGGGAGTATGGCTGGCAGATATGGCCCCACTGAGCTAGTTTTCCAACGTCCAAACCTTCGACATTGTCTGCATGTCTCAAACTGATTCATTATTTACTTCCCAAATTTTGTTCTCTTGTAGATTTCCTCCTACTCTTTTAATGGCCTTCAATCTTCTTAGACTTAACCAGTGTGCAGTCCCTCTTAGATCAGGGAATATTCTGCATTAGTCACATTTTCTATATTCTCTCTCTTATTCTCACAGACTATTTTCTGTATTCAGGCATTTGTTTCTGCTTTCAGCATGTTGTTCATGGGAAGTTATAGCTGGTGGTAAATATTCTATGAGTGTGAATATAACAGCAATCCCAGAAATGGCCTTAGTTTTACTGAAGTTATATTCTGTGAGAAAGAAAAATGTAACAAATACATATATTAAATAGAGAAATAGAGCCACAGAGAATGTTCAACCAGGATGACAGAGAAAAAGTGGAGGATGGTATTTGAGAGTGTGTGCTCAGAAGACATTGTTTATGGAGATGAAGTCTTCTTTGTAGATCTTAAGTGAGCTGAGTGGTTTGCAGTGACGTGTAGAGTATGTAGTTCTGCATGCAATCTGGTTTAGGATTTGTGTATTGCTGTTGGAGATGTAATTACAGGTGACTCACTCAAAATTGATAGAGAGGGGTTGACTTGAGATTTATTTACAACAAGAATAGTGTTTTATGTTCAAGCCTTGTGATGCACCGACATGAGAAATTCTGAAGCTCAAGAGAACCCAGCAATCTGTTCAGCATGTGAAGGGATGTTCTGTGACGTGGTTGTGGGAACCTGAGGTTGAGGTTTCTAAAACTATGGAACCAAGAGTTTCAGGTTGGGTGCTCATACCTTGGGAGCTGAGTTGGAATTGTGCAATTGCACCTTCGTATGGGAAGCACTGGGAAGAGAGCAAAAGAATCAATGAGAGTATGGTGTAGCTAAAACTAACATACTAGATAAAAGTTGAATTGCTGTGAATTAAGTAGAAACACATTTGCCAAGGAGTGCAGTGAGAATACCAGGGGTGATTTCGGAGGATGTGGAAAAAGCCTTTAACCTGATGGACACAGGCTGGATTGCAGAACTTTTTCCCTTTTGATCAGCAGGGAAAAGTTGGGCAAAATGATAAGGCAGAGTTTGCTGCATGTGTTATGATTCTGAGCAGCATGTGATAAAATATTTAAATAAGAGTTGAATAAATGTCTCTTCCTGCCATAGAAGGAAGTCCATGGCTTTGGAAACACCTACAAATGAATGACCTTAGCCACTGTCAAAGGAGAAATAAAAACTAAGGAAGTAGACATGCAGAATCCTTGTCTCTACGCAATACTCTTTCTTAACAGTGACAGGAAAATGCCTGTGTCACATTCAGTCAGTAGGTTTTTCAGGAAAACCATGACATCTACAGAACTTGATTATTCAGAAAGTGTCAGCAAACATTGTATTAAAAAGAAGGTATATAAGCTATATGTTTGGTTAAATGCTCCCGGTTGAAATTGACAACTAAAGTTAAATGAATATTTTTATCAAATATGTATGATTTTATAAAAACAATATGAAATAAGTTTCACTGCTTCTCTGTCAACCTATGGGCACTAGAGAAATGTGTTAATTGGGACCTCTGTGGAGGCCTAGGTCTCTGCGCTCTCACTGCTATGGCCTGAATTTGCTCCACAGCTGGGGGGCTGTGAACCACCTATGGCACAGCAGACCTCTCTGTCTCTCCCTTGCCTCCCCTCAGCTGTGTATTTCAGTCAGAAATATTCTGCTCCCTGCTCTGTCTCTGGTGAATCCTCATACACCTCACACACCTGCCTCTCTGCACCTCTGGTCTACTCCCAGCTCTTCTACACCAAAATGAAAGTTAAAAAAAAGAAAATGTTTATTATTTCCACAATTTAGGGGTAAAAAGCATAAATCACAAATCAGTACCTATTAATTGCATTGTAGTATAGAAACTTTTGTGCCTTTGGGGAGCAGTCACTCAAAATATTTAGAGTTATTTATAGAAATGGTCATTTTTATCTCTTTTTAGATGTCCATCCTTTGGATTACATGATTAAGGCCAACCCTCCAAATCAGGGCAGACTTTTGTGGCAAATTGTTATTGATAATAGCAAAATATCAAACAATGAGAGAACTGAGTTAGGGGAAAAAATTAATTTGGACTCAATTCATCATTTGAATGGGAGTATCAGAAATGGAAACATTTCAGCAGTGATGCCTGAGAACTCTGCTGTATCTAGGAACATGATTCCCCCTGGGGAGCCTCATGAAGAGCATGCCAGAAAGAAAGCGAAGGTCTTTAATAGAGTTAGGGAACCCCTCAGGTGTCCTGAGCACCTTAGTCATCAGGTGATTCAGAATGTTCAACAGCCTTTTGAATTTTGTGACCAAGGGGAAGCTTTGAGCAAAGAGACAATATTCTCTACACATAGAGGTGCGCTTATGGATGGGACTGCCCGTCAATACAGTGAGTGGAGGGACACCTGTGATAAGCCACCTTTTGTTGTCCTAGAGGGAACCCGAGTAGGACAGACTCCCTGTCCGTGTAATGAAAGGGGGGAACCTGTGGATGTGAAACCAGTACATTTGAATCTTCATAGATATGTTGAAGATGAACAGCAGAAAGGTTATGAAAGTGAGGTCAACCTCAGCCACAAATTTCATACCCGTCTGCATGAGAGTTCTCAATTAGGACAGAATACTTTTGAAGATAAAACATTCCCTAAATTCCCTGTTCTTACTGAACATCAGAAACTGCAAGCAGATGAGCAACCTTTTGAATGTGGGGAAATCTCTGAGATTTCCTTACAGAGTAGATATCAGAGAACTCTCACTACAGAAAAATTGTTTGGCGATAAAGACTTTATGAAAATGTTCTCATGGAAGACCCCCCTCCCTTTACATCCACAATCTCAAACAGGAGTGAGGCATTATAAATGTAAAGTATGTAAGAAAACTTGCTGGCAGAAATCAGCTTTTAGTGTACAGAGAACTCATACAAAGGAGAAACCCTATGAATGTCAAGCGTGTAGGAAAACTTTCTCCTATAAACCAGCCCTCAATAACCATCAAAGGACTCACACAGGAGAGAAACCATATGAGTGTCGAGATTGTAAAAAGACTTTCAACCACAACTCCCATCTCTATAATCATCAGAAGACTCACACAGGAAAGAAGGCCTATGAGTGTCTAAAGTGTAGAAAAAATTTCTCCAGAAAATCTGCCCTCATTTGCCATCACCGAATACACACTAGAGATAGAATCTATGACGATCAAGAGTGTAGAAAATCGTTTTCATGGAAATCAGTCATCACTGTGCATCAAAGAAATCACACTGGAGGGAAAACCCATGAATGTCAAGAGTGTAGGAAAACTTTTTCCTGTAAGTCAGACCTCACTAAACATCAGAGATTTCACACTGGAGAGAAACCCTGTGAATGTCAAGAGTGTGGGAAGACTTTTTCCAGTAAGTCAACCCTCAGTAGACATCAAAAAAGTCACACTGGAGAGAGACCCTATCAATGTCAAGAGTGTGGGAAAACTTTTTCCAGTAAATCACACCTCACTGTGCATCAGAGAAGTCACACCGGAGAGAAACCCTACCAATGTCAAGAGTGTGGGAAGACTTTTTCCAGTAAGTCAACCCTCAATAGACATCAGATCACTCACACTGGAGAGAAACCCTATGAATGTGAAGAGTGTGGAAAAAAATTTCCCCGTAAGTCAGCCGTCAATAGACATCAGAGCACTCACACTGGAGAGAAACCCTATGAATGTCAAGAGTGTGGAAAAACTTTTTCCAATAAGTCAGACCTCACTAGACATCAAAGAAGTCACACTGGAGAGAAACCCTATGAATGTCAAGAATGTGGGAAGACTTTTTTCAGAAAGTCACACCTCACTAAACATGGCAAAATACACAGTGGACAGAAACCCTATGAATGCCAAGAGTGTGGGAAGGCTTTCTACTGGAAATCATGGCTCAGTAAACATATGTGACATTGCACTGGAGAGAAGCCTTATGAATGTCAACAGTAATAAAACATTTTCCTGGAAATCCAGTCTGACTATACATGAGAAAAGTCACAGAGAGAACTCTTATGGATGTCAAAAGAGTAAGGAAACTTTTTCCAGTAAGCCTGCCTTCATTGTCCATGAGCGAATTCTTACTGGAATGAAGACTTACGAATGCCAAGAGTGTAGGAAGATACTTTTAAGTAAGTCAGCCCTCAGTAAGGATAACAAAATGCACACTGGAGAGAAACCCTATGAATGAAAAAAGAGTGCAGCAAGGTGTTCCATCCCAGGGCAGGCCTCTATCGATCAAATCACTCACAGAGGAGTGAAGGCTTTTGAATATCAACAGTGTGGGAAAACTTTCTCCTGGAAATCATCCCTCAATAAACATCAGAGAAGTCACACTGGCGAGAAGCCCTGCGAAAGTCAAGAGTGTAGTATAGCTTTCTCCTGGAAGTCAGGTCTTACTTGACTTCAGAGGACTCACAGGAGAGAAACCTTATGAGTGTCAATAGTGTTGGAAGTTGTTCTCCTATAAGTCAGGCCTCAGTAACCATCACCGAAACCCTATGACTGACAAGACTGTAGTAAAAGTTTCTCCTGGAAATCAGGCCTCACTATATATTCTGGATGCTACACTGCACAGAAACTCTGAATGTCAAACTTTCTCCTCGAAATCAGGCCTCACTGGACATCAGGCAGTTCTCACATGAGAGAAACCCCATGAATGTCAAGAGTGTAGGAAAACTATTGTGTTGTTGGGAAAGTTGTGACCTGTTTTATTTTTTCTATCTCTTGCAAAAATGGGTCATGGCTTTTCTGACAACCCGGTATCTCAGAAGTCAGATCTGAGTGTACGTCAGAGAATTCATACAGGATAACTTCTTAATGTCTAGAGTGTAGGGAAACTTTCTCCTGGCGGTTAGCCCTCTGTCCGCCTTCACAGATAACTCACAGGCTCACTGTGTACATACGTGTGTATATGAATATCCAGAATAGAGTAAAGCTTTTTACTACAAGTCAGATGTCACTGGATAGCAGAGAACTCAAAGGAGAGAAGCCCTGTGACCGTCAGAACTGTGGGGTCGCTTTCTGCCGGAGGAGCTCTCCCTGCGTGAGGGTATCACAAAGGAGAGAAGCCTTATGGGAGTACCGGGTAGGGAAACTATATAGAACTATATGGAGGGCAGACTTTAATGATCTTAGAATGTCACAGAGCAGTGTGACACTGGTAGAAACTGTGCACATATACTCTGTTGGGTAGGCAACTTGCCTTTCCCCGCCTTACTAACCTGTACTTCAACTCAGCCCAGAAGTATGTCAACGCAGACAAGGAACATTTTTTGTATTTGAATATTATTTCTATTATAAAATGTTAAAAACTATTAAAACTAATGAACACAAACAACACATCATTCAGTTGAGAGCAGTGTGAGCAAACATGCGGTTTAAAGTCAGAATTTCATGAAATTACCTAGTTCATTCTGTTCTCCAAGTTCATGCAGTGATTATGTCGCTGTTCCTGTTGCTGTAGCTTCTAGTATCCTCTTAAATTGCTGGATGATGCTGTTCTTTTCCGAGGTAGCTGTTGGTCTTTCTGGTACATTGCATGTTGCATTGGAAGTGATATCTCTGGGTTCTTCTAACTCTGTCATCATGTTCTCTCCAGTACTTTTAAGGCTCCGTAGTGCCATGAGACTTGGACAAGGTGCCCCCAGTGCTGCTGGAGTTGCTCCACACCAAATTGTCATTCCGTGGGAAGAAAAGATAGAACTGTTGGATGTCTACTGTAGGTTGAGGTCTGCAGGTGTCCTTCCCCACTTTTCAGGATAAAGTTTTCTTGGCACCTCCCTGGTTCCCTAGAGTTTAAGTCTCAACCCTATCACCACCAAAGCCTAAGTTTGTTCCATGCCAGGGAGCTGACCCACATGGTGCAGCAGACCTCTCCTGCCTCGCCCACTGCTCCCCTCAGCAGTGTATTTCAGTCAATCCATCTGTTCTGCTCCCCACTCTGTCTCTGGGGAATCCACTCACCCCTAAACCTCTGGTCTACACCCAGTTCTTCTACAAAATAAATGGATTTTTTTAAAAAAAAAGATAAAACATTGCTTTTTAAAATTTTTTATTACATTGTTGTTCATTTTTTACACAATATTTGGTTGTTCCCCTCATATATAAATCTCCCATCACCACCTCACCTGTGATCAGTCAACATAGTACCTTTTGCTCTTCCCTCCCGTTTTGTCCTTCCTCCCACACCCTTCTCTAGAATATAGTAGATCACAAATGTTCAAGCTAAAATCTGCCAGCTCAGAAGTGTCATACTCTGCAAAGCATGAATGATCATTTGGAAGCAATGTTAAAAGAGATGCAGTCTCTCAGGCAAAGACTTGAAACCAGGAAAACTTGCCTGTGGAAGATGTTTATAACAGATACAGGGTGCAGTTGCTGGAGTTAGCAATGACAATGACTTTCATTGAGGGACTAAAAACCTACCTTGAAACAGTTAGAAATGCCCCTCATTTAGACGCAAATCTAAAGAAAATGAGAATAATAAAGCAGTGTGACCTAATGAGAGCTGTACCATAATCATGGAGAAAATAGTAAACCTGACTCCCAAAGTGTGGGCAGACTAACCTGGAAGCTTATTCAAAAAGCAGAATGACAGACTTCACCTGGATCTTCAGAATTGTGGGTCTGACCCTACATTTTAGCAAATTCCTCTGCTGGTTTCTGTGCACATTGGAAGTTGACAAGCTGTGGGTGAGGGTGAGGCCCAACTACCAAAGGCAGAGAAACTTGAAGACAAAGTTTCCAGATAGAAGATTTAGAACTAGAATATGGAGGTCTGTGTAGTTTTTCAGATTTGGCGCCTCAGATTCCTAGAACTTAGCTATTTGGACAAGAGACACAGCCAAGGTAAAGAAGCAGGAATGAGGAGCTTGTCTCTTAATGCCCCACCAGATGAGCTCGCCCATTTCCTTTATTTTCCCTCTAGTTTGACACCTTGTTTTCTTACATTCCAAGGAAAAAGAACATCCCAGGATGATAGCATCTAAATTGCTGACCACCAGGTAGTAGCAAAGTAAGTCGATGCCAACCTGAAGAATCTCCCCAAAATCTGCAGAGGCCTGCGTCACAAGGATGGACCTGCCCGTTCTTGCCCAGTTCCTCCCTTCTCCTTTGTAACTCTGGGTAAATACCCCTGTCCTCTGCCAAAGAGCAGGACGGGCTCTTTCACACACAAGTCTGCTGCCCCCCACTATTTGCTGACAAATTTAAACTACTTTCCTAAAACTGTTTCCTTTTATTAGTGAAGGGAAACTGGGAGTGGCATCCATTATCAAATTGGTGGCCAGCCAGCAGTCCTGCGCCCCTCCAGTTCTCCCCACCCCTGCACTGACTTCCAGTGAATGGAGCAGGTGGCTGCAGCAGAGAGCCCAGCTTCCCTCTCCGGGCCATCGCGGGCCGGGGGCGTCGGATGGGGCCCTGTCCCTCCTGCTGAGGAGGAAGCCATCTTCCCAGGAGGGTGAGGGAGAGTCCCAGCAGCTGCCAGAGCTTTTCCTCTGGGGGCCTTCCATGTCCTCCTTGGGAGAGGCACAGCTCCTCTCTGCCCCATGGATTCACTTTTGAGGACATGAAAGCTGGACTGGAAAATTGTGACCCACTGGCATTTGGATTTGGTGTCAGTTCTAGTGTGCACACTGAGACCCTCGTCTTCACACATTTGAGAGGGAGTCAGCCAGTTTGGGGATGTGCACTGAGGCACCATCAGTCTGAGAGGGGGTCTGTGAAGTCTTCCATTGGAGGCGCTGTTCATGGTTAGGCCCAGTTGAGTGGAAATTGGGAAACATTTGGTAAAAGCTTAACTTGCCCTAAAACTAGAGATCCACTTTCTTAGCTGCAGAAGCTTCTATTCCTTCTAAATCTCAGTGATCAACCTGTAACTGTGTGGTCGACTTGTAGTCATCTATATTTGGTATTTAGAGTTTCCCTTTTGTTTTATTTTGGAAGCTAGGGATTTAAAAATTACACTGGACAACATTGAGTTTATTACTGACTTAAAAAGACCCTAACCTGTAGTATCTTCGTGTGCTGAACATGAATATAACCCTGAAATTTTTTTATTAGCTCTCATTTTGAAGATATTTCATGTAATTCATTTTCTGTGTTTTACCGTGTAAATTTATCCAGTAGGACTGCAACAACATCCTAAGTCAGCCTAGAATGATGTAATATTGCATCGCATTGCATAATATCATCATGCACACATCATCCAGAGTTGATTGCATAATTTTCTGATGCAATGCAATACTACTGCCAGGCGGCTGCTGAAGTAAGCTAACATCAGCAGTGCACTAGATAAAGCCCTGTCGGAAAGGTTGAGCATTGAAAATATTTCAGACTTTGTCTGCATTGAGACCAGTTCCACATGGTGAGGGACTTCCTATTCCAGAACCTACAGCAGAATATTCCCTTGATTCATCTGATGAGGACAAGGGTGAGCGGACCTGTTCTTCTCCTGTTCCATCAGCATGCAGTGATCCAGATTTTCACTGTGGTGCATCAACCCCACACAGACTAACACAGGAAGAACTAAATGACCTGGTTCGTGATTTGGACTTATCCAAGAACAAGGCAGAATTGCTAGGATCAAGACTCCATCAATGGAATCTTCGAGATGTGACATTTACTTTCTATTGAAAGCGCCACCAGCACTTGGAGCCTTTCTTCAGAAAGGAAAGTACTCTGGTATTCTGTACTGATATTGAGGGCCTCATGAATGCCTTAGAAATCACTCATGACCCACAAGAATGGAGACTATTTCTAGACTCTTTGAAACTGAGTCTTAAGGCTGTGCTTTTGCACAATGGAAACTGTATTCCGTATATTCCAATAGTGCATGCTGTCCACATGAAAGAGACGTACAATAACTTAAAGCAGCTACTGAATTCCATTGAGTATAACAAGTACAGCTGGCACGTCTGTGGTGATTTGAAGCTAGTTGCCCTTTTAATGGGACTGCAGCAGGAATATACAAAATATGTGTGTTTCTTATGTGAGTTGCATAGCCGAGCAAGTGACTTGCACTACTTGCGGAAGGAATGGACTCGCACACAAAATGTAGCAGTTGGAGAGAAGATTATCCAGCACCCAGCTCTGGTCCAGGCTCACAAAATCCTGCTACTACCTCTTCACATCAAACTAGATTTGATGAAGAAGTTCGTGAAAGCCATGGACCGGACCTCGCCAGCTTTCTGATGCCTGCATGAAAAATTTCCTCGACTCAGCAAGCAAAGATTAAAGAGGGAGTTTTTGTGGGTCCTCAGATTCGAGAGCTCTTCAAAGATGACCAGTTCAACAACTTGCTGCAGGATGATGCGAAACATGCATGGAATGCTTTTTGCCTAGTGCCTACAAACTTCCTTGGGAATGTTAGGGCAGAAAACTACAGGGAACTAGTAGAAGACATGCTGATGCAGTATCATAAACTTGGCTGCAATATGTCTCTAAAGATCCACTTCCTTCATTCCTATCTGGATTTCTTCCCTGAAAACTGAAATCGTTAGTGATGAACATGGCGAACGTTTTCATCAAGATATCGCATCAATGGAACAAAGATACCAGGGAAAATGGTCCACTAAAATGCTGGCTGACTACTGCTGGACACTCCCCGGAGATGCTCCTGAACAGCTGTACAAGAGACAGGTGAAGAAATCTAAGAAGTAGTCTATGACTTGATTTTTTACAGGTATTAACCGTAGGCCTATTACTATTGGCATGCATTTCGTGATGTGAACATCCGTTTATTGCAGATTACAAAAAAAAACCCTAGAGCCAAAATTAGAATTTGACTGTCATATTCATGTTGAGCACATACAAATTGATAGGAAATGACTAATTTTATTTCAGTAACATGAGTTTTGTAAAATTGTTGACCAGTGTAATTGGTAGCAGTGACTTGTGAGTTACAGAACATGGTGGTCACCAAATCATCATTATTTATGATTTTCCATATGTGCCAGTTGGTTCTTTTTACAGTTAGTACATGCACCGTTTATTTCCAGAAGAAGCTAAGCCATAACTAGGCTTCATTAGCATCATTAGCATAGTTTTCCGATATCCAAGCGTTTCTAAACATCTGAGAATAGGGAACCATAGTAAAGTGACAGAGGGGCAAGGGAAGCTTGGAAGGAAAAGAGCCTAATCAAATCCAGGTCAAGATAAAAGCTGCCATTGTGGAGGCGATCTCAATAAACCCGGGGATTGGTTAAAGAAACTACATAAATGAGGTAGCAGTGAGAGGTCAGTGGTGAGTGAAGGGCAGACGAAGGGTGGAGGGTCCAGGAGGGAGGAAAGGGACTCGGAACGGCGGAGGCGCCGCCTGGTGGCAATGACGGACACTGCGCCAACCCCGAGAACGGGTTTGAGGAGCTGAGGCGGGTGCCGACCCTGGGGTTGGGAGAAGCGCAGAGGGAGGAGGGGGTCTGCACCCGGTTCTGTCGTTACGGGGGGGGGGGGTGTCGCGTGGTTAAGACACCTGTGGTAGCCACTAAATAACCTGAGCACCATTTTAAATCCAAGGGGACCCATTTTGCCATTATAGTGGCTTCCTGGGATTTTCATGGACACTATTTTTGAAGTCGTGGATTTTTTTGCCTCCATTTCAGTTTTAATTTTTGAATTTCCAAACGATCAGGAGATAGGGGTCTTCCGGGTGGCCGTGGCCACCAGGGCGCCAGGGGTGTGTCCTGCCTGCGCCCCCAAATCTGCCAGCAGAGCCTGCCCGCCGCTCCGACTGCGCATGCGCATGGCACAGCCCGCCCCGGTGTCGCGGTTGCTTCCAGGCTCTGGGAGCGCTTCGTGTCGAGGGGAGCCTGGGTCTCCTGGGCCAGCGTGAAGGGGGCCTCGTCAGCACTTTGATGCGGGGACCTCCTTGGGCAGACAGAGAGGAGGAGGTGAGCACAGGGGAGGCGAGGCGAGACCCTCTCCCCGCGGGCAGCTGACATGGAGGGCCCCTCCGAGACTGGCCGGAGGGCTGCGTGTGGGAAACGGGGCACTTTCGGGGGCTCATGATTGGGCCTGGAGGAGCCACGGGTAGGTTTATACCCATAGCCAAGAGAGGCAGAGCCTAATCTCACTTCCAAGCATGACGGATGAAGCCAGGGCGGCTGTGCCCTTACCACTCAACCTGTCAGCCCAGCAGCCACCAAGTTTATTTTCTAATTACACAGGAGTTTCCAGCCCCCTCCAGAAATGGCGTCCGATCTCCTCACGGCCAGTGGTTAATGCCCAGACAGCATTCCCACTTCTCGGTTCCCATCTTCCTGAGGCCTAGATCCTCTTCTCCAGAGACCTCTTGGTCAGTCACATGATTCAGACTGACCCCTGCTGCCGCTCCTGACCCAGACTCTGGTCTAATGCGGGGCCCCGGACCCAGACTCCCACCTCGCAGCAGGTGTCTAGGTCACTGCCATGGCTGAAACCATCCCAGAGTGTCTCCTCTCACCCGCACTGAACCAGGAACAGGACAGACTTAACCTCAAAATGGTATTTTCCAAGCAAATATTATTGCTCCCTCGGCCTCCACTTGTCAAAGGAGAAAGTGAGGTGCTGTGCTCCTGGAGGGCTTACAGTGCTTGGACCAAGAAGCCGGGGGTGTTCCCATTCCCTGTGAAGGGCACCTGCTCTTACATCAGGCCGCGCCTCCTTTCCTAACTGCTGGCTCAGCTTCACGCCTCTTTCAAGTATGTTTATATGTTAAAGTCCTTGGGAAAACCTTCCCTGTATCACAGTCTAGATCATGTTTTCATAAAATTGTGATTTATTTTTTTTCTTTCCAGTAGTTTAGCGGTGTTTGTAATTTTTGGGTCAATGAATATTCCACCTGTAGACTATAGACGCCAGGTGTGCCGTATCCAATTTTGCTTATCATAGAAGCCCAGGACCTACTCAGTGCTTGGCACATAGTAGGATGCTCAAAACGTATTGTCTGAATTAGCAATAGAGTATATGAATTATGTCATAATTGCTTTGTAGTGAATATGTATTTAATACATATTTTTAAATATATGTAATATAGCATTTAATATATTAAATACATATATATAAGTATAAAAGAGAATATTCTACTTCACATGTATATACATATAAGTGTTCTCTTTTACATATGTGTGCTCAGCGTGGAGATTGTCTTTTGTCCATGGAAATTGGTCATCTGTTTACAGGCTTAAAAAAACTTAGAGAAGGGATTAGTTTCCAAAGGAACCCTCCCATAACTAGAAAAAGAGGCAGCCCTGCGGGAGGCGGGTTGCGGCCTGTGTGGGCCCAGAGCTCCTTCTCGTGCCCTCCCCGACTGCGACTGCGGACAGGGCAAGAGCTGGTGCTGAGCAGCCGCGCAGAGGAGCGTCTCCCAAGGTGACACGGTGTCTGACACAGCTGTAGC
>PVIJ01016282.1:0-33246 GCA_004024925.1 Scalopus aquaticus
GCAGATCAGATATACACTGCTGAGGGGAGCAGCGGGTGAGGCAGGAGAGGTCTGCTGCACCATGTGGGACTCCCCCTCCCCCCCCCTCCCGTCCAGGCGTCGAACTCCCGTCACCACTGCCGACAGCTCCACAGCGCAGCACATGCGCCACCGGGGAGGCCCTCAAGCCCATTCTTAGGGAATTATTTCCCTCCTTGCCTGAATACAAGTCTTTGTGAGGGTCTGGGGGGACATCACCTCCTTTGTGAAGGTCATGTTTGTACCACAGCCTAGAAGGAACTGTGGTGAGCTCGAAATCTATTAAACCCATTTGCCTTGCAATTTTAATCCCTTCTCTGCCATACTTGTTAATGTTCAAAGTCTGTGTTGCTCCTCATGGCCTATGTCTGGGAGCATGGGGTAGGGTGGTAATGGGAAGGTAGGTGGCAGGAGGGAGAATCTCAAACAAGTACCACCTTCAGGGTGTAGGTCATTCAGGGCATAGCCAGAGACTGTGTACATGGGCCCAGGCACACAAAAAGGTGTATGTCTGGCTTAATGTTCTTTTGAGGAAAAATGCCTTTTAGATCACTCCTCAAGGTTAAGGGCTGTTACTTATTTGTATGTATGTTCCCTGCCGAGCATAGCAGTGCTCTGGATGCAGAAGGTACTCAGTTGCTTGAGGCATGTTTGTGGGTGAATGAATCTGAGTTCCTATGTGTCTGCTTCTTTTGCTTGCCTCTGGATTCTTGCTGTGGGCTGGCAGCCACGGAAGGATGTGGGCTAGGCCAGTACTCTCTTTGATCAGAAAAGCAACCCTCCTTACTCTGTACCCAGCCTTGACTTTGAAGCTGGTTTAAAGCAAGGGAGTCGGGCGGCCATCAAAGTGGCCTATAGAAAGCATCCTTGCCATTCTAGCCTGCGCTGATGGACATTTGGCCCTGGAGAACGGCTCCACTGATATGCTAAGGGGAACAGCATAGGAGCCCTGGACCAGGAGATGGTTGAGGGGGATGGCAGAGAGGGGAGAGGACACCTGCAAGGACTGAGGAGTGGCTCTTGGAGGTAATGGACAGGATGCCATTCCTGGAATACCTTCCTCTCGCATACTTAGCTATTCATTTATTCACTCTTTCACCCATGTTATGACTTCATTCATCTATCATGCACAGTGTTAAAATAGACTAGTGTATACTGAGCTGCAGATAAAAAGCCTGGCAAATAATGAGAGTCAACTACTGTTTGCTCAATCATTGGTCAGCAGTATTTTTTGAGTGCATGTTTTGTGCTCGGCACTCTACCAGAACCTGGGATGTAGCAGAGAACAAGGAGACAAGCATGGTCTCTGCTCTCATGGTGCCTGTATCCATGAGGATGAATGGAAGTCATCATGCTTTGAAGTATTTGGATGCTTTGGGAACCCGTTGAACCTGACAGTATGGTCTTAATCCTCAGGGAGATTAAAAACTAGTGGGAGATAAAACATTTACAAATGGAATCTAAACCACGATGAGGTGTTCCGTGTGGGTCTTTAAAGGCTGTCAGAGCCCAGATGAAGGGTGCTTATAGTGGAGTTCATGTTCTCACAAAGTAGGGAGGCAGCGAAAGCTTTGGGTGGGGATGGGATAGGGCTGAGAGGTCCTGAGGGAGAGGACTTGTGACTGCAAACTGTTCTGCCCCTTACCAGCTTTGTGACTGTGGGCAAGTTGCCTAACCTCTTTGTGCTCCTTTTCTTCTGTAAAACTTCATAACATTGGTGTGAGTTAGCATTTTGTGAAGCTTTTGGAGCACCACTGACACAAATAACCATTAATATGGTGTTTTATATCAATATAGGAATAAATGAGAGGGATTGGAAGATGCACATTGGTAAGTGTGGCTGGCCATGGAGAGGGGAGCTCTGAATAGTCCTGGAAGATTATGGATAGACAGGAGACTGCTGGATGGTCTTTCCCCAAGGAGACATTGAGTTTCCTCCATTAATTCTGTCTGTGTTCCTCCTCTGTATTTTTTACTTTCTTCCTAGCTATGTGCAATATCTGATTCACCTCTGCACCCCCAGTGCCTAGCACAGTGCCAGGAAGACAGATGGTGTGTAAAAATTGTTCAGTGAACTAAGGAATATTCTTTCATCAGCATTATTAAACTTTGTGTGTTTTTATTTAGAAATGAACCTCTGACTTCCTGTTCCCTCAAACTTTCACAGAAAGTCTTGAGGAGGTTGACAACCTAGAAATTTTGCATTCCCTAAATTCTCCCATCTACTGAATGTCCTCCCACCCCTGACCTTCAGCTATTAGTCTTTCTTCTGAGCCTCCCCAGGACACGGAGCAGAGGGAGGTCTGTTCCTAGCAGAGGGAGGTAAGGCTGAGCTTATGGGATCAGAGGGCATTAGTTTACATGGTCCCCGTCTGCCTTCTTGCCGTCCTGAGGCCAGCAGTGTCAGTGGTGATCATCGCAGCAAATAACAGAGTGGTGGCTCCCTAGTGACCAGGCACTGGCCCACATGCTCTACCTGTGCTGAAGCAATATGCCCTGCCCCTATCCCCCTCCCAACGCCATAGGTCACATGAAGGTGGATCCTGAACATGCTGACTTGAAGATAGAGATTGTCTACACAGACGGCTCCTGCATCTCCTGCGTGAGAGTATTTTCTGTCTTTGTGAGGGGCAGGCCTAAAATGCCAGGGAGTCCCCCCCATTCCCCGGCATTGACTCTCTACAAGTGATGGATGACTGGTGGAACAGGTAACCCGACTTCCTCACCCGCAGTGGGACACCCACCCCTGTTGGAGAACCCCTGGCAGGACTGAGCCTAAGTGGCCCACAGTTGGCATTAATCATTAATACAGGGTTACTGGTTTCCTCCTTTCTCTGTCACTCTTGATGCTTCCCTGGCTCATTTTTCAAATCAATTACTCTACCTTGCCTTTGGGGGTTGCTTTTATGAGGAACTCCAACAAAGAGTCACATTATTTTCTCCATGTTGTAGATATGGTTAAAGAAGTAGCTTGCTAAGTTGCCATAGCTGGGAAGGGGTGTGGACAGGGACACCCCAACCTGGGTCCAGAGCCTCTGGTTCTGATGACTGGTGTCCCTTCTTCCCCTTTGACCTGAGATTTAAGTCAAATGCTGCAGGCTGATTGCTCTGAGTCTGGGGCTCTGAAAGCAGCCCCAAACTGTCTCCAGGCCTCCAGGTCCACATCCTTGGGAATAGTTGGGCAACAACTGCCTGGTTCAGGCAGAAGCTCTGCTCCCTCCTTTTTCTGTCAAAGAACTGCCAACTCTTCCCCTCCCTCCCTTAGTAGTTGTTGGCAAGACACAGTAAAAGCGTTCCTGAATTAAAGGCACAGGGAAATGACACTTGAATTCTCTAGGGAACAATTCTGCTATGATGGATAAACATGTTAATTACTCAGAATTTAACCTCCAGCTGCTGCCTTTGCGGAGCTCTCTCCTCTCAGCCTGTCTGAGGTCTGGTGTGCTGGACACAGGGAACTCACTCCTCCCTTTGTCAGGGGACATACCTGAGAGGAAGTGGGGTGAGAGAGAACCCAGGCTCTGGCGGTAGATCACTTGGGTCCCAGTTCCAGATCTTATGGACCCTTGAGCGAGTACTTCATTTTGTGCCTTTCTTCTGTCTGTGAAATGGATTGATGTAACAATTAAATGCATTAACATCTATAAAGGACTTGAGGACTTAAGCGTGCCCATCCTGTCAAGAAAGCCTGTCCCAGGCAGTTGGCTGTCTCTGTGCCCAGCTCTTCCCTCCTTGGGACTTGCTGTGTTCTTTTGTCTTTAGTGTGCCCATTGTCTTGTTCCAAGTACTCATAGAAGACTTTTTGCTGGGTCTAATTTCAGCTTTCCCAAGGGACAGTGAGGTCTTCCAGGAGGTAAATAGGGACCGCCCATCAGTTGATTTAAATATCCACTGACTGCCCATCAGTTCATTTAGACATTTAAATGGTGCCTGTTAGGTGCCAGGCCCTACATCACAAGCTGGGGCTGCAACCTCCAGTGAGACATGACCTGTCTCTGAAAGCAGCTCCCTTACAGGAAGACACAGGCACAGGTGAGCAGTACTGTAGTGCAAAGGTGTTACGTTACCCCAAGGGAAGGCAGCTCACGGAGCATGGGCTACGGGATTCAACAGTCACAGATTGCAGCAGCAGCTGAGCATCTTTGCTTTGTGACCTTCAACAACTCACTTAACCTATCTAAGCTTCAAGTTCCAACTTGAAAATGGGGATTGTAATAGTGCTTAACTGATAGGATTGTTTCGAAAATGCAGGCAAAATCCTAAGCTAGAAGCACTCAGTGTCAGCCAAGATGCTGCTGCTGATATTGCTAATGATAACCTCTCTAAACTGGAGTGTCCTCACCTAAAAATAGTACCTCCCTCATGCGCTTATGATAATTGAATGAGATGGTTGGTATAAAACACTTAGCACTTTCTGGGTACAAAACAATGATGGGTGACATTTACTCAGGGCTTTTTTTTTTTTTAAAGTGCCCTTCTCCATCAGCTCCTGCTTTACCTGGAGACCCGAGAGAGATTGTGCTCCTACCCCATGTACCCCATGCCCCATTTGGAGACCCACTTGGGCTCAAGGTTCCCCAAGGTGCCAGGCAAGTAGTTTCCAGTCTTCAGGTTATGTTGTACAGAATTGTAAACTTCAGGCCTCTCCAGGCTGGAAATGTCTCACTGCTGATGGGATCATTAAGAATGCTAGCCAGATCGGATCTCCACGTTCAGAGGTTTATTAATATCACCTCGAATTTATCTTTCCTTGATGGGGAAATTTTGTTAGCAGCTGATAAAAGCGAAATATTCAGCAGCCTTGTGCCAACTAGAGCCCTTTCCCTGTCATCAGCTGTTAGCAGAAAGCTAGTGAAGCAGACTGCAATGGGGGCTAGTGAAAATAAAGGCGGTGGGGTGCCTCTTGTATCTTCAGTGTGGAACTTGGACTTCAAAGCACCTCCGAGGCCCCATTCCTTAAACAGGGTTGTGAAAATAAATTTCAGGCCTGCATCAGAAATCAATCTCAGACTTCCTCTGAGAGTTGTGTGCCTCCTCCTTCAATACCCATCTGAACACGACACTCCCAATGAAACAATGCTTCTCCCCTCGCAACACTCCCCTGGATCCTGCTCATCTTCCAGTCTAGAATGCAACTGCAAAAGAATACCAATGAGTAGCATAGTGGAGCTGGCTGCAGATGCGAGGAGAAAAAACATCTTGGTGGAGTACGATAGGGCTTCTGCAAGACATAGTCCAGGTGGAGGGGCTGAGAAAGTGGGCCTTAGTTTAGCTGAGTCAGGTGGGGGGCACCCCAGTGGCAATACCCTTGAGGTCAGAGGACTCGGCCTCTGCGTCCAGTGCAATCTCGAGTTGTTGCCCTGATGAAGACCTAGCAGTGGGAAGACTGAGGTGGCGGGGAGTGTTTGGGGAGACTGACCTGATGTGCGCTGAGTGGTAGATGGAGAAGCAAGAGGTTTGGGGACTTCTAGGTCAAAGGCATACTCAGTTCATTAGAAAATGTCCAGTGCTCTCATTTTGCTAATGGGGACGTGAAGTCCAGAGAGCTGTCATTTGCCAGGGTCACACAAGCTGGTGTGGCAGAACCAGAAGTGGAATGGATGTCTGCCTTCTGTGTTCAGCAGTCTGTCCACCAGGGCATATTCCTAGCTTCCTTCCTTGTGTGGTTCATTTCACATAAGCCCTTTCTGCCTCCTGAGCACCTCGCTAAACAGTGGGTGTTCTCCCTCGCCCTTCACAACAACCTTCCAGGAAAGATGCTCTTGATGTTTTCCTATAACATTGAGCATCATGAGGCCAGGAGAGCTGAACTGACTTGCCTTCAGTTACAGACTAGTAAATGGTGGATTCAGGGCCCCAACCTAGATAGCCCACACTAGAACCTGGCTTGTAAACAGTTGTCTAAGTCGGTGCTTCTCAAAGTGGGGTGCCTGCAGAAGTATCCCTTGGGAGCTTGTTAGATATGCAGGGTCCTTGAATCAGAAGCTCTGGGGGTGGGTTTAGCCATCTGTGTTTGAATCAGCCCTCCAGGTGATTCTGATGCCTGCTGGGATACAAGTTGCCCTAAACTCTTGAAGCTGATAAATCTGCCTAGTTTCTAGTGAGTCTTCCTCTCCATGTTTTGTAAACCAGATTGCTGACTTCTCATCCTCAGCAAATTTGCAGGGTTGCTGCTGCCTCTTAGCCCAGCTTCCAGTGGCCTTTTTAAACATCGGGATTCTTCAGGAAGCCTGAGTTTAGCACAGGTTCTCAGCCACCCAGAGGGGTTAAATGTGCCTCTGCGCTTGAAGACAGCAAAACTGGCATTGCTGAAGCTTCTGTTGGCCAGAGGGGATTTTTAGAGTCTGTCTGCTTTCATGTGAACTCGGACAATTTGATGCAGTCAAGTGGAAAATTAACAAAGCAGAAAAGAAGGGTACACAATTTGAGGCTAAATGTTCATTGCAGCCATGGTGTTGCTGGACTTTTAAGCATACTCGTGGGGCGCTGTTGGAAGTCCTGTTCTGGAGATGTTTCCCACTTGATTCAACATACATATATCTACACCCATCAAATGCCAGGCACTTTGCAATAGTTGAAGGAATGTGGTCCTCGCCCACCGCGAACCCACAGTCTAGTATGATTGTCTAGTCATGGGATTCTCCGTTGGGGAAAATACAATGACTTTAAGTCAATGCAGCTGATGATGTCTAGTTAATAGAATGTCATAAAAATAAACTTCCCATCACCCCACTGGGGCCCAGTTACACTGTGTACCAATAGAGGCAGTACTGGGGGGGGTGTGGGGTGAAGGAACTGCTGCCTAGTGAAGGAGAGTTTGATGAAGACTTCATTATTTAACGAACCATGTCGCCGTGAACAGCTGTGGTGTAAACCAGCCAGGACAATTATGTGAGTTGGAGTATATCTCTAGTAAATTGATTCTACTTTATTTGATTAGGTTCATTCTCCAAAGACAAATTCTTCCAAGTTGGGCTGGGAGAAAATAATCATCATTCAAACTCTGCTTCTAACTTTCAATCCATGAATTGCATTTGCTTTCAAATCTTAGGAGGAACACATGGTGGTCACTATGTTATCATCAGCAAAAGAACCAAGAACAATCTTGTATCTGCAAATGCTGTTAGGGTGATCTGCATGAACTCACTAGTGTTCTCTATCAGCTAGCTCATGGGGGCAATATGAGACAGGCAGGAGACTGTGACCACTCCTTTGTGAGTTCCCAAAGCTGCCTGTCACGGGCTCATCAAGTGGCTCTCTTTCTTTACACTCAGCGAAATGGAGGCATGCAGCTGAATGGAATGAAAAGAAATGGACTTGATGTGAAATTCTTCCCTGAATCCCATCTCACCATTTTCAGAATATTGGATACCATCTGGTCCAGTGTCACTATGGGCTGTGATGCTTTAAGAGCTTGTGAAATCTATTTAATGGATCACCACCATCATTTAAACAATGAGATAGACTAAAATAAAATATCATAGTGCATCTCATTATCCATTGGAGAGTTGTGTATTGCTTCATGATGCTCTGCTTGCCTTGTTATATGTGCATGGGTATCTGTATGATGTGCATTCTGAATCATAAAATATAATGTGAGATATATTTCTTCTTGGGGGTTATGGTCAGAAACTTTTGAAAAATACTACCATCTATAAATAAAAAATTGAAGCTCTTTATTTATAGATGAGCAGGGACAGCAAGCATTAGGTGCTTTGTAATGCAAAAGCTTGGATGCATGCTTTTGAACGGAGACAGGAAGGTGTTTAAAAGAGTGGGCACTCACCTGGAGCTAGTGTAGGTTCCTGAAGACCCAGACCAGCTTTAGGCCAGAGACATAACAATATGTTTGCAGAGTTATCCATGCTTCGCTCTGGGGCTGTTGGCAAGCTAAATCTTACATGATCACAACCAGGTCAGAGAGGGAGCAGATGCACCGCAATGTCAATGAGGAATTATTGAATGGGACCTCTTCCTATTCTTCTCCAAGCTTCTGGACTTTTTAAAACCTTTCAATGTCTGTCCTGTGAAAAACAGATTCGTTTTCATCTTTGTGGCTCCAGCACGTAGATGACTACGTGCTCCAGCACGTAGACTACAGTCTAGCAAACATTTTCTTTTCCTTTTGCTTTCTATAGCATCTCTGATTGGATATAATTCCCATAACCAGACAGTCTGTAAGTAGAACAGGCCACTTCCCATGAAATTCATTTCCTATAATAAGAGAGACCCAAAAAGGCTGGAAAATCACTTGTCTCAAATGCGGTGGTGAGGGTAGGGAAATCACTGGAGGAATGTTGTATTCATCAGTGACTTTTGTATTTAAGACAGAGTACAAGCAGAGTGTACATCCATGCCCCACAAGTACAAGTCTTTTATCAGTCCTTACCCTTACTACCTGTAAGGGTACTGTACTCTGTTCTAGTCCATTCAGTTCAGTCAGGTCCTGTCCTACCCTACCCCAGCCCACCCCATCACCGCATCCTACCCTGCCCTACCCTGTCCTACTCAACCCTGTCCTATCCCATTCTGTTCTGTTGCCATTTCATTTATAAATGTCAGTCAGTACTCGTCAGATTGATCAATTTCATCATCTGCTAATGAGCTGCAATTTAAAAAACACCAGATTAGGTTGCATTCAAATTCCCTTTCGAGCCCCAATTCTGTGAATTTAATGTAAATCACTATTAGGGTATAGTTGTGTGCAGTGCGCTCCTATGTAACATTGTTGACTGAAAATCATTTGTTATTAATTTAATCATTCATTGATTCACTTGCTCATTTGTTCTGTTCATTACCTAACATGTACCAGATATTGTGCCCTCAAATAATTCATAGTTATAGGGACGCTAATTTTCCTGCGGTGTATTGGTCCCAAAAGCTGCTTGCCCTGGTCGGGAGTGAGGATCCTTGATTTCATCTCCGGCACATTCTCTTCCGTATTCCTGAGAGAGGTATTTGACCCTGATGCCTTGGTCCAAGAGTAGAGAATTTAGCATGCTACGGTTAATAAAAACAAAAGTCAAAATGAACATATGCAATAAAAAAAAAAGAGAAAGAAAAAAATGAACGTATGTTAGAAAACAGGGCCAGTGAGGCTGTGGAGAGTGTCTCTTCTTGGGCTCTGTGGCAGGAGGGTAAAGGTAAGAGGGACGTTTCTTGCACAGGTGTCAGGAGCCCTAATTACTTGTTGCGTGTTGAGTTGTTTTCTGTATAGACTACTAATCCTGTGGACTGGCTTGCAGGGACTACTAAATGAGATCTCTCAGTGTTGGGAGCTAGTCAGATTTCTTGTGTTCACATCAGCTTTATGCAAGGGTGTAAGGAAGCTCCTGACTTAGGTCATGGGAGTGTTCTGTTTAGACATTTCTCATATGGGTTACAGGTGGATTGGCCTGGGGGCTCGTTGGGGGAGCACTGGACCTTCTTTTCCTGAGCTTCTGGTCTTCTGAGGGCAATTCAGGGCTGAGGAGTGGCCATATATCAGAATTATATGTTAATTTTTACATGATTGTTTATTTTGTTCCTCAGCTAGACTGTCTACTCCTGGAAGGAGTTGATGGCTGACTAGGTCTAGTCTCTTCATGACTGTGAATTGCTCCTTCTTCAAGCAGAAAGTGGGAACAAGTGCACCCGCCAGCACGTTGTGGGCAGGGCTAAGTGACAAGCCTGGCTTTAGTAAGGTTGTCACTACTTCCCTCCAGTCCCCCTGCTGCTCCCTGCAAAGCCAGCCCTGGGCAATGGCTTTACCTCCACTCTAAGAACCTCATTTTCTCTGCCTAAATCCAGCCCCAGAAATACCAACCTGTCATGAAACCTGTAGACTTTCTTTATCATTTCTTTCCTTTATCTCATGAGGTATCCCTCATCCCACTTTGACAGGTCAGCCAGAATTACAAATACTTTCCCCAACTACAGGGACTATGGGGTTCACAGCTCCCTGAGTCTGCTCTTGGTTTACCCTTTGTCTGGGATACTTCCTTCATATTGCCAATCATCACCTCACCTAGCACTCTCCACACAGAATAGAAGGGCTTTTTTTGGTCTTCTTCTCTCTGGATTTTCTCCACTGAGCAGTCATAACAGGAGCCAGCACTAAGTGGAAAGTACACATCTGAATTTGAGGGTTACACTCAATGACAGCAGTGAGGTGTAGGATGCAAGTGACTGGGGGTGGGGGAGTGGGCCATGACATTCCTGCTCATCTTCAATACAGTGACTTGAGTGAACTCCAGGAGACTGGGGCACCCTCAAGGATGTGTGGTGGGGTTGCTGAGATGACCTCACTGAGAGCAGACTGTTGTAAGGGAGGCAGCATAGCTTAGGGAATGAATAAGGCTCGGGTCCCTGGGTAAGGCTGACAGATTCCAGTCCTGAGGCGTGCCATGCTCATTTATATCTTGTGCACTGAGAGGCCTGCAAAGAGAGACCAGGCCATTCACAGTGACTGTCTCAGTTACTGTCCACAGACAGTAGAGCCTGAAAGGTTTTGCTGGATCATCTTTAGTCCCTCTTTTACAGATCAATGAGCTGAGATGCAAGATGGGGCAAGACTTGACCAAGGTCAGTGAGAGCTGTGCCCCCCAACATGTGGGGTGGCAGCTGGCCAGTCTGTGAGGAAAGGGAAAATGTTGCTACTTCTCTCCCTAATTGCCACTGTCTTGTCTTGGGTGTCCTTGTCTTTCCCTGGAGCCAGGAGACAGGGAGGAAAGAGCCTCCATTACCATGGAAACCATCCCACAGTGCGGGCAGGGTGCTCTCCCCACTGACTGTACCTCCTTTGAACAGGGCTGCTGCTGGGCGTTGATGTGGGAGCTGGGACCAGTCAACAGATTTGCTAGGAGAGAAAGCTGGAGAAACAGCAGACCACTCCCAAAATAAATTTCATAAACTTAGCAAAATAGGGCTGCCTATACATTATGGCCCTTTTCACTTTCTTCTATTAGTTTCTCCTTTGTTGGAGACTCAGTAGAATTTTAGTCGTGTTTAAAAAAAGATCAATAAAGAGAGGGAGAGAGGGAGGGAGGGAGGGAGAGCCATAGAGATGGAGATAGAGAGAGAGAGAGATCAGCCTTGAACAAACTTTGGTTTTCAAATGGCAGAACTAAACTTTTGAATTGACAGCAGTTCTTTTTTTTTTTTTTAAAGATTTATTATTTATTTATACATACAATGCTAGGGTACAGGCCAGAGGCGTGGGGCGGTGAGAGGGTTCACCAGAGACAGAGTTGGGAGCAGAACAGGCAGAGCGACGGAAACACACTGCTAAGGGGAGCAGCGGGCGAGGCAGGAGAGGTCTGCCGCACCATGTGGGAATCTCCCTGGCTGGGTGTCGAACTTGCATCACCTCTGCGGACAGCTCCACAGCGCAGCGCTTAACTGCTGCGCCACCAGGGAGGCCCGAATTGACAACAGTTCTGACTGAAAAGGTTCTGTTTGTCAGACCTGCCAGAAGAAAATCTAAAATGGAGAGCTGGATTTGGGGAAAGAAGAAAAAGGATATTTACTTTGTTTTCAGACATACTTAAGTTTCCTAAATCCTGCAGGAGTTAAATTGGGGCTTTAAAAATCAGTAGACTTTCCTGGTTTTTTTGGGACTGAAGAGGTCAGGTGTTGGCAGGGCCTCCTTATGTCAGTCATCCATCCCTCTGCCTCCACACCTATCCTAATCCCTCTTGTTTATACAAACCTCTGGAAAATTTGATTTCATAAGCTGCCTTACTTTATTCCATTGTCCAACGAGTCTTGATATTAAAGCCACCTTCCTTATAGCAGGGCCACAGTCCTCCTGCTGTCTCCGAAGCCTGCCTGTCTATAGGCCAAGGCTGCTCAGAGGCAACTGGAATTCTATGAAATGAGCATGAACTTGGACTTGTTATCAGTGGTCAAGTCCTGCCATTTCTACTCATAGACAAAATTACCTTGACCAAATCACTTAATTGTTCCAAGTCTCAGTTTCTTAATCTGAAGGGGTCAGTTGAGGGTTTCAGGAAGTAATCCATGTAAGTGTGCCCACCATGGTCCCTGTCATCCAGTGATGCTCAACAGATGTGCTTTGAGTTGACCTGGAGGCACCATGGTTTAGATTAAGCCCTCAGTCAATGGCCCTTTCATTGCTGGATCATAAGGTTGATTGTGGGGACTGGGGATTGAAGCAGCAGGGGCAGTGGAGGGGGAACTCATAGGGCTTTGTCATAGGCTATTTGCCAACTAGTACAAAAGGTTTCAATATTTTAGAGGCCTGTTTGGTTGTACCAGTGCATGCTCTCTAAAGTATCAGCCCCGGTGGTTCCTTCAAAGGAACCACCTTTTGCATTTTGCCAAGCAAATTCCAACCTCCATGCATCTTCCATGACCGCACTGCCTTTATGAATCACACACATCAATGAAGACCCAGTTCAAATCCAACCCCATACATATATATGAGTCAGCTCCAAGCCCATAAGCCTCATTGTCTATATTCTTTATTTAGGAAAGGAGAAAGAGAAGAAAAGGTTGTTCTTACATGGCCAGTTGAGCCACTGGCTCAGTCAAGCCATCACAGAGCCCCAGGTAGCATCCAGGGCAAGAATCACAGAGGAGGAAACTGAGGTCAGAGAGGTTCACGGACATGCCCCATGTCATGCCAGTCATCAACACTAAACTCAGGACCTTCCTCTCTTGACTCATGCCTAGGCATCTGATCTAGTACCCACCACTGAGGCTGTTCCTTGAGTCAGCCTCCAGCCTGACAGCACCCCTCCTCCCTCTGCACAGGCTGGCTGAGTCATTCCGAGGGGAGGTGGGCAGGGGGAAGCATGCTTCTTTTTTTTTTGAGAATACACATACGAGTTGGGAAAACTGACGGTAGGCTGTCAATGTGAGTGAGGGCCACCATCACTTTCCCACCCCAGAGTCCACACCAGGGCTGGAGTGCCAAGGAAATGAAGATCAGTGGTGTCTTTCTTACCCGTGTGGGGGAGGGTGCTAACTTTAGCCACAAGCTGGGAAGGTGAAGTTGTATTGATTAGGTATCTTGCTTGGTTTAGTTTTTATAGGACTTGCTTTTAAGTGAAAATGCCTTAGACATTTTCTGCTGTCAGGAAGGTGTTGGCCACCCTTTGTAGTACCTCGGTTCCAGAAACATCTGGAGGGAGTTACTCAGACCATGAACCTATGCAGTAAATGTTTGTGGTTGTGTGTGCATGTGTGTTTGTGATCCCTTTTGCTGGCTGCAAATTCTTTCTTTGCATCATGGAAAAATCCATCCTAAGAAAAGAAGCAGGTGCAAAGATGATGATGTTGGCTCCATTAAGGAGCCGGAGGGAGGGAAGGGAAAGGGCACAAAATGGAATAGAAAAGAACACAAGGGACCATGGAGATGGATCACGGGTGAGTTGGTGGTGGGCTACCCAAGGGGAATGCAAAATGTAAAAGACATAAATAACAATAACAATATATATTATAAAAAAAAAAAGAATCACATTCATGGTATATGCTGTGGGGTGGCACATGCTTGGCATGTGCGAAAATACTGTGGAGATGACCAGACTTCATGGGTAAGGGACACAGACTGGCTCCCAGGGTAGTGGGAGACAGTATAGGATAAAAACAATGGTGCTTTAGATTCACAGGACCAGAGTTCACATCCTCCTTTCATCTGGTTTCCAAGTGAGTGGCCTTACACAATTCTTCAACACTTGGCCTCTATGTGGTTGGGGCTAGTGTCAACTCTGAGTTTCTTCTGACTGGGATTTCAAGAATGACTGCATTTGAGTATCAGGGAAAGTGGCCCATATTTTGAATCTTCCACTCTTAGACATCAGAGTGAAGTCAGGAAAGGTAAAGGTATGTGTGGTGGTAGAGAGACCTCCATATAAAGTGACCCTTTGGGCTGCCATTTTGTCCACTTCTCGATGCTAGGAAGTCGCCAGCTGGCCTGCTTCATTTGCTGAGTCCAGACAAGGCAGCCAGAGTCTTCTTTGCTGGTATCTGGAACAGCTGCTGGGATTTAACAGCGCACTTAAAGGAATTACCTGGAATTATAGCAGGCATTAAGAAATGGAAATGCATTTCTCTAAGCCACACTAATGTTCAAGAGGCAAAGAGCAGGATCTTTCCTTCACTGGTGGGGGGACGCAGGCAGGACTTAGTGCTTGTGCGCTAAGTATGAGGAACAATTTCAGCTGTCCTGCAGCCAGCCAGGGAGGCAGGGTGCACAGTGTGTGGAAATGAATGACTGACTCTCTTTGGGGGACCTCTTTTTAGATCAAATGCTCAAAGGAGCTGCCATCTCCAGCAGCTGGGGAGGGGCAGCAGTGAGGACGTGAGGACAGCTGGTCAGCGTGGTCCTCTGAGCCTGTTCCCCTGCTTGCCCTTCCCTGTTTCTATGGCATCACCCATAAATATTAGCTTTAGTATCCATTAGTATCTCCCGCTCCTCTAAGTCCAAATGTTCTTCTTTCAAGTCAGCCATTCCTTTTCTTGACATTTATTTGGCACTCCCCAGTGGCATCACATTGCTGGGTGTACTATGTCTGACTTCTAGTAGTTTAAGGTCTTCTTGCGAAATGTGATTAATGAACATGCAGTTATTAGAGAGCAACACAGTGTAAACTGTGATTCTACAGTGGACCTTGGTTAGATAGCTAAGGAGAGGACTGATATAAATGCCCTTGCATGTTAGAGGAGGGAAAGCCTTTGAAGACTGGCAGAGATTGGTGATCCACACAGAAATAGAACACAAAACAACCTAGTGGGGAATGCTTTCATTTCAGGAGGTGCCTTGCCTCCTCTGCTCACCCTGCAGGGGATGACCTTTGAGCCTGTGTTAAACAGAAGGGTGGGGGTTTGTAAACTGAGAACTACATGAGGTGGCATGCATCACGGTCACCTGGTTAGGTGGTCACTTAGTACCGACACTGCTGCTTATCAGCTTCCAGCTGTGACATTGGCTAAAGAGATTGGATTCAAAGCACATTGAAAATTTTGAATCAGTGAATGATCCACCGATTATCCGTTGCATACCCCCTTGGTGCCCTGGCTTGTCCTGAGCACCAACAAAGCCTCCATTAGGCAAGTGACCCCAATCATCTCACCAACTTGCTATGTGGTCCATTCTCTTCTCACCTAGTTCATGCCACCATCACTTCCTGTGCAGACAACAGCAATCAGGTCCTAAATATCTGCTGTCATTCCTTCCTAGCAGCCTCGTCTGTTAAATCCATCCTTGTAACAGTAGTCAGTGAGGCCTTTCGAAAGGTTTTCTGATCATGTTCATTCCCTTTGAAAAACTCTTCACTTGTCCTCATTGTACTTAGAAGAAATTCCAATTTCTTTATCATAGGTTTTCTGTTCCTCAACTTTTCTCATTCTCTAGGCACTACTCATAATGTAATTTAAGTAACAATTGACGTCTGCCCACATGACTCCTTCTCTTGGGAATATCTCCCTTCTCTACTCTTGTTCCTTGCCTGTTACTTAGCTCCTTTTCTTACTCCAGGGCATCATCCCTTTGCAGAACAGGATGGATGCCCCCATTCCATGCCACATAGCTTGCTGTACCTCCCTTTTGTAGTACTTCATGAATTACCCTGTTATCTTTTATTGTTGTTGTTTAATGTATTTCTTTCCTCTCCTCCTTCCAAGCAATTACAAGGACCCCAAGGGCAGGAACCACCTCCCTCCTGTTAGCTGATGCTCAGCACCTCTCAGAACCTGCCACTCAGCAGGATTCAGGATGCCTGGTTGGCCCTTTGGATATCCAGAGCTCCTCAGAGTTCTTTGTCAAGGGTCTCACCCAACCAGAGACCTGCTGCGAGTGAAATGAATTCCAATCACCTTTGTCAGATGTTTCTGTCTTTAGATGAGCTTTATACCCAGGCATGTAGCAGAAGAAACTATTTCAACTCATAAACCCAGCAAATTTATAGTGGAATCAGTGGGAGAAAATAAATATGAATCCCCATGACGTCATTTTATGAGCTACTTTATAGATTGTAATCACCCATTATGAGTTTGCAAGCTATTAATTTTGTTTGTGAAGAACTAGAGCTCGTGGGGACAGAATTTACAGGGTTGTGGTGTCAGACATGTGGATTGAGGCCTTCAACACCCGAAAGGCTTAGGGAGGAGAATAATAGGTCATCTTTGAGTGGCTGAAACATAGGGCACTTTCCTCTAGCTTTCCTTCAGAACATAATTTTTAAAATATTTTAAAAAATTGCATGCTGTTTTATTATCTTAACATTACCCTATTTGTCAGAGCCCTCCTAGATGGATAGATGGAATTTTGCATTCAACCCTTGGTAAAGAGAATTCTCCTTCTGAGAACTTGAGGAGGACTGCAGAGGAGGACTAGGTGGGACAGAGTGAGGTGAAATGTAGCTCTACCCCTAGATTTTGATCCTGAGCCAATTTTTGTTGTTGCTGCTAATTCCCTAACCTACTCTTTCTTTCCCTATAAATCCTGACTGGTGCCCTCAACCTCAAAGAGTATTGTAAAGATAAAGGAGATGACATAGGAAAAACACTTGGTGCTCAAAAAGAATTGTAGATGTTAAATGATTATGATGATTGCAGTTTAAAACTAAGCCTGCTCTGGGAGCCTCCCTGGTGGTCCAACGAATTAAGCACAGCGCTGTAGAGCTGTCAGCAGCTGAGGCGCGAGTTCGATGCTTGGCCAGGGAGCTTCACACATGGCACAGCAGACCTCTCCTGTCTTGCCTGCTGCAGTGTGTTTCGGTTGATCTGCCTGTTCTGCTCCCCACTTTGTCTCTGGTGAACCCTCTCACCAGCCCACACCTCTGGCCCATGCCCCAGCTTGTATGCATAAATAAATAAATCTTGAAAAAAAAAGGGCGATATAGGAAAAAAAAATAAATAAAAGTAAGTCTGCTAGAGTGAGAACTAAGTCAGGGCACTTGGTTCCAGTTCTGTCACTGACATTCTGGGCAACCTGGGCAAATTAGTCCACTGTCCTTGTCCCAGTTTCTGCATTAATGAAACGCGAGGTTTGGCTCAAGTGATCTTGAAGCTGGTGCTGCTCAAAGTGTGGTCTGTGGACCAGTCTCACCTTGAGGGCCTGTTAGAAATGCCAGTATGCTAACTGATTAACTGATTAATGTGAAACCTTCAATGTTTTGAAGTCAGTAGATAATTGGAACTGAACGAGTAGTTTACAATGAATCTAATTCTCAATTTTGTTGTTGATGAAGAGAAACCATCCAGTATAACAATTAAGAGCACAGATCCTAGAGCAAGACTCCATGGGCTCAAATCTTGCATCTTGCTAGTTGGACAAGTTGCTTAGCCTCCTTATTCATTTGTTTCTTATATATAAAATGTGAACAAAATAGTACTTACATTGGAGGGTTCTCAAAAATTTAAATCTCGGGTTAGCATAGATATATCATAGTGCCTGTAGTAGAATAGCTATGACTTACGTGTTCACTAAAATTTTTACAACTTGTCTCTGAAGACCTGAAAGTAGAACTGTGCACTTTCCTGGGACCACATGGATTCCAAGGACCCAGTTGCTAGATGTAAGCATATTTGACTGAGGCATTTTCATGGGGGTGGTGAGGACCAACAGAGGCTGGTGAGAAAGTTCTCTATCAATGGACATTAGAAAAGTCTGAAAGCTTTCTAAAATCCCACTGCCCAGGCCACCACTTCCCCTCATATCAATTAAGTCAGAAACTTTAGGAGTGAGGCATGGTCCTTAGGCGCTTTAAAAATCTCTCCCAGGTTTGTGATGTACAGCCCGAGTGTGGTGGAGCTAGTGGTTTACAGCTCAAAATTTTTTGTAATCTTGTCAAAACTACTTTTGGTCTTCAGTACTAGATTTTATGATTCTGTAGGTTGAGGCCCAAGTATTGGCATTTCTAGCTAACTACCAGGGGGTTCTAATGTTGCTCATCTGTCAGCCACACTTAGAGGTCAAAGTCATAGCACAGCTGGGCAGAAGCTTGGCTACCTTCAGCCCACAGAGGAGGTTGTGGAGGCCCAGGGGCAGTATGGGACTAGCCTGACTTACTCATGGTTTGCTGGAATAGGAGTTATAGGTGAAACTGCATGGCTGGTTAAGTAGTGGGTGTCTGTCAAAAGCACATTTAGTTTAGGGAAATGCCCTCGATTGGCTTTAGAATTCATTAGATGAAACGTTGATCACCAAGCACCTAGAGGAGCTAAGTTCTGAGGGGAGGCACGTTAATCCAGGCCTGCCCTGAAGGGGTTTTCAAGACACACTCTCCAGCCATTGGCAACACAACATGGATGGAAGTGGAGAGGATAATGCTAAGTGAAATAAGTCAGAAGGAGACAGACAAATATGGGATGGGATCACTTATATGTGGAATATTAAGAAATATAACAAAGGGTCAGTTCAAGCCAAACTACTAATAAACTCAACATCTGTCTACAGCACTGAGTCATCCAGAGAGGGAGTGTGGTGGGGGAGGTCTGGGGCACGATGGGGCCAATGGATCCTGGTTGTTGGGGCACTGGGCAGGTGTGAAAGTATACATTTTCAGGGAAGATACAATGATGTAAACCTACTTTACCTAAATAAACATAACTTGGGAGAAAAAAAAAGAAAGAGAAGGCAGACAATGTGGCTGGGAGACAGTCCTGCTGGAGACAGCGTCCGTGATGCAGATGAGAGGCTGCTTCTTATTCTCTCTTCTAACAGCCATGGCAGATGAAGAAACTGAGGCCAGAGAGGTTCAATAACTTTCCCAAAGCTACACAGCTTATACAATTGTCAGAATGGGGATTTGAACCCAAGATTGGTCACAGGACGGCATTAGTTAAGTGCTTAAGGAGCAATGTAGAAGGGGACCATGCAAGGATGCAAAGACTAGAAGATTCTAGAGCTTCTGGAACTATAAGAAGCATGTCATTCTCCATGTCTGGGTCTCTGGTTTCGGAGAAAGACTTTCCCATATTAGTAGAAAGAGACTTTGAAAGCCAGAGGGACCAGGGTAGGCTGAATCCCAGCTCTGCTCTTTATAATCTGTGACCTGTGGGAGCCTGAACATAATCCTTGCTTCCCAGGGACTATGAGAAGAATTTTTTTAAAGAATTATTTTATTTATGCATTATTTTATTTAAGAGCTGGGGTATAGGCCAACAGTGCAGGGAGTGAGAGGATTCACCAGAGACAGAGTGGGGAGCAGACAGGTGGATCTACTGAAATACACTGCTGAGGGGAGCAGCAGGTGAGACAGGAGAGGTCTGCTGCACCATGTGGGTCAGCTCCCTGGCAGGGGATCAAACTTATGCTGCAGTGGCTGCCGAAGCTTCATAGTGCTGAGACTTAACCTTGTGCCACCAGGGAGGCCCCCGTGAGAAGAATGTTAAAGAGGATAGTACATGTAAGGGACCCAGCCCACCCTGGCACACAGTGAACCCTCAGTATTTGGCAGCTCTTCTCCACTTGACCCATTTTGACTCTACTTCTAGGCCTTGGAGTGTGGGATGCAAGGTCACTCCTTTTGGCTGGAAATGACTTTGACTTGTTACTGTGCTCCCCAGACTTTCACGGACTTTGCTATGGGGTTGAAAACATTAAGCCGCTGTAACTTATTGTGATTTAAAAGCATCTTGGATGGCTAGTGTAGCTTTGGTAGCCAGTTTCTCAAAGAATTAAACATTTAGTGCCCAAATAGTTCTCAATACTGAGTACACATGAAGTGTATGCTTACCCCCTCTAGGCAGTCAATTAAAGCGCAGTGAAAGGCAACTCACACTAATTCTTCAGTGTGGGGTAGTGGCTTTGTGGCTGGTGAAATGAGTAATGTTTATAATTTGCTGGAGTGTTTTTCTGAAAGTAGAAGATGGAGGGGAAACAGGACTGCAGTGAAGAGAAAAGTCTGGCATGGGTGCAAGAGGAAAAAGAAAGGAGAAGAAATCCCTTGGAATTGGACCTTGTTTACCTATTAATAGTTTTGTTAGTGTGCAGAATGAGGGGCACCTGGGACCCCCAAACTTGCATGCTCTAAATGGGTTCTGCCATCCACTGCAAAAAGGCAGAGCACACACCTAGTGTGAAAGATCTTTACTAGAAACGACTGTGCATAGAGAGGGAAGAAGAGAAAGGACATAGTTTCCCAATGAAACACTCAAAGTTAACTATCTCTCTCACGGGTCAATGCCCAAACAAACAGGGTTGGCCTAAAGTGGGGCCACTGAGGCCCAAAAGTTTGCCACAAGTCTAAGGCACCTTCTGGTGAGGATTCACAGGAAAGGGGCAGAAGGGGCCAGGCAAGTCTGAGACGAAAGGAGCAAAATCAAAATACAAGATGAAGGCTGCCATTGTCAGCTCCCCATGTGCCTCTCACCCAGGTCTCTTCCAAGTGTTTCTATGTGTTTCAACTCCACGTGTCTCCTTCCATGTCCTCTACGATCCTGGTGCAAGTCCAAAGCTAAGGAGCCGGCGTGCTCCCCTTCACATGTCTCTGTGCCCTGTGTTTCCTCCAAGTCCCTTAAGTCTCATTGCTTTTCAGCTCCATGCTTCCTTAGGCGGTACAGGGAACATGGGACCTCCCATTTAAATGGAGATCACTCTCTGACAGTTTTACCTAAAACATTAGAAGAAATTTGCTTCTGATGATATCCTTACAGTTTATCATTTCTTCTAGAATCAAGTCAGCGTAAAAGTTTTCTCTCCCATTTTCAGCGTGGTTGGTTTAAGAGTTAAACATTTGTAAGTCAGAAGACCTCTACAAAATTCAAAACAGGTTAATGTCAAGGTGTCTGAGCTTAGCTGTCTAGGAAGAAGGGATCATTTTAAGGTGGGTCTTCATTTCCTACCTTAAAATCTTCAAGGTCTTAGCCCCATCTCAAAGCTGTGAAGACTCCTGAGGAAGAACCCCTCCTTTCTGATATGTACTGTGACCTAATTTAGTCTGGGATTTAATTCCTCTGGAATTCCAGGGGTGGTTTGCCAGCTATTTGTCAGCTGTGGGACTTAGGGGGGAATTCAAATGTAAGAAGAAGATAATACTTACTGGAGTTGTAGTTGTCAATTCTGGTTGATGTTACAGTTCTCTGGGGAGCTTTTCAAAATCCTGATGCCCAGGCCCCACTTGTTTTTTTAAAAGATTTATTTATTTATGCATACAAGAGCTGGGGTGCAGGCCAGCGATGAGGGCCTGTGAGAGGATTCACCAGAGACAGAGTGGGGAGCAGAACAGTCAGATCAACTGAAATACACCGCTGAGGGGAGCAGTGGGCAAGACAGGAGAGGTCTGCTGCGCCATGTGGGAATCTCCCTGGCTGGGGATTGAACTCGTGCTGCAGTGGCTGCAGACAGCTTCTGCATAGGCTGCATAGGCTGAGACAACCCCTTTCACCACCAGGGAGGCCCACAGGCCCCACTTTCACTAAGTTAAATGGGAACCTTGGGGTTGTCCTACAATCCCAAAGAGCAGTCAGAACCGAGAACCACTGAACCATACACTCACAGGGTCCTCCAGCAAGGATTCTTGGAGTTTGGATATGAGAGCCCTGGAGGGGATCCAGAGTGGTTGGGGAAAGGACATGCTCACTTGGATGGGACCTGCATCCCCAGGGGTGCTAATAGACTAAGCAGCAAAATTCTCCAAGGAGAAGGGAGGCTTGAACATTCCATCTGTTGCTGGGCATGAAATGGTAATTAAAAGATTGTTTCCTTGATTCCAAAATACATCCATTAGTAAGCTGCACCATTGATTTAATAGCTTTTTGGGAAGATTGCAATGGGAATAAATTCTGTATTAAATATGTGTTAAAATAGTTAAAATATGTATTGATTGTTAAGGTACATTTCAACTTCATAGTCAGTACATCTTGGAAAATGTGACTCTTGGAATTGATCTAATAATATAATGACATAGTGCTTTACATAATAATAAATGTACTGATTTAATCCTTGCAATAAATATGAAACAAGTGCTAACATCATCCCCAGATTACGGGAAAGGGCAATAATGCACAGAGAGATTAAATAACCTGTCCAGAGTCACAGAGCTGGCAGTGAGGAAGTTGCAATTTGGTTTTCAGTGGGAGCCCAGAAAATGTACCCAGAGCCAATACTGTACTTTCTCATGTTTCTTCCTTTCACCAAAACCCAGAGAGGTGGCTTTCCACTAATGGGGATCAAAATCCCCCATGGGTAGGGGCAATCTTTGTGCACTGCACACAGATGCCTGGCCAAGAGAATGGGTGGGGGTGGAATCTGGCTTGAGTGTCTCGACACAAGGGTCTGCTTTCTAAAATTCCATAAATGCTCAACATGAGCCCTTCCTAAAGGAGAGGAGCTGAGGAAAGAGCACACTGAGCATTGTACAGGGCCTCTCCGCCACTTCCCAGTGGTCCTTTCATCTTCCTGCACAGCTTCCTGAGGAATCCTTAAGTAGACCTGTTTGATGGTGGAGGACCAGGGAGCAGAAATTTGAGGTCCTACTAGCTCTTGGGCCTTTGATGCTGTGTGTTCAGGACACAAACCTGTTTTGTATGGCAGTTGCTCCAGCAAGCATGGTGGACCTGCAAGAGCGGCAGATGGGCTAACCAGGAACCCCAGAAACCAACAGCTTCAGATTCCTGAACCTAGTTCTTCTTGCACAGGTTTTGTCTCCTTTGTTTTTCTCCTTTCTCAAGCTTCTTGATGTGAAGGCAAGCACAGCTCTAAGGAGCTGCATTCCAGAACAACCTAGGTAATGGAAAGTACAAAAACGGCTTAAACTTGTTTCCAAAGCCTTGATGGGTTACACTGACTTCTCAGAAAGTGCCCATTTGGACCCAGAATGTGAAATAACCTTTCACAGCTTACTGGAGGAGGCCCAGAGGGTTACGCAGCACGAGGTGTGGGCCAGATTAGAAATCCAGACACTGGTCTGGCAAGTGAGGTCCTGTTTGCTGCTCATCTGGGCTAAAAAAGAAGCAGCCATCTTAGGACCCTCATACAAGGTTTAAAATAGTGCTTCATGGGAGAATTTTAGATGGAAGAGTATGTTTCATCCATGCATACAACATTCAGCGGGCATTAGGATGATGGCTATTTAAAAGAGGAACATGAGTGGTAGCCGAGGGTGTGTTCTTTAACTCTCTCCATCTCTATCATATTCCCAAAGTCACTCCTTTTCATCCAGCAATGTAAATTTTTGGCTGACTTTTGCTGACTCTGCAAAAGCATGGTAAGGAAGACCCTAAGTTCCCCTGTGCAATAAGACCTCATGATGATAGAGCCAGCACTCATGGACATATATTTGTGGGGAAAGGAATACCATCACAACGAAATTGGTTGTTCCAAAAGTGTCATTGCTTCTTAAACAGGTAGGCCTCTCTGACCCTCTGGGCTAGAGATTCTTGGATGCCCATGGGTGAGTGTCCAGGATCATCTCTTTCCAGCCAGCCCTGCCACAGCTGCCCACAGCGAAGACCTCCTGCATTACCTCCTCCCTGTACCCCCTGCCTTGGGGGTATAGGTTGTGGGTTTGGTGACCAGCACTCCAGTGGGCACTGGAAAGAACACAAAGGATGCTGAGACCCATAGCTCTTCAGATATTTGCTGACTCTCAGCAGGGAGCAGTGGAGAACCTTAAATGAGAGGAACTTTTCTGAAGTCACTTGACATGATGGCGTCTGAACTCAAATGGGTATTAGACTCACTCAAGGACTTTTCCTTGGTTAGAGTACACCCCATCCTCCATTACAGTAGGTCTTCAGGGGAAACCCAAACATCCATTTAAAGTAAGCAGCTAGATATTTTCTAATGGTTCAGGTTACCCCTCTGATGAACCCCTCCCCTGACTCTTGGAGAGGCCTTTCTCTGATTTAACAGAGCACTCTACATTACAGTCAGGGTTGAATTATACAGTGCAATTCATGCAGCTGATTTGGATACACAGCTAGAGGTTGCTAGTTGCTTGGTATCTTTGAGGGCCTGCCTTGGGAGGAAAAGACAAGGTGAAGGCTTTTGGGATGGACATCAATTGCTGCCCTGAGAGTTAGTCACACAGTTGGGTGTCATTCCTGAGGCTGTACTCATTTGGGTGACAATTAATACAGAGATCTCTTTTTGGTTTTCCTCTTGGATTTCAGGCAGGAGAAATTAACCAGGGAAGAAGTCTATCTTCCTTTCTCCATGCTGGTCATATGCATGTCTTGGAGTAAAGATGCTGAGCAGATATAACTTGGCTGGAGGAGGAACTGTGTTATTTTTTCTCTTCCATTCCTTTCATAGGTAAAGAGTGTCTCTTGTATACCACCTGTCTTAGAGCCCAGCCAAATTAATTATATATGTAGTTAGAGTTTTGCTAACCTCATCACCAGATGTGTGTGTAGCACCTCACAGTTTACAAAATGGTTTGCAAACTAATCTCCTTTCACTTAATGAGATGATAATTCAATGAGTTATAAATCACCAAAGAGACACCAGGCACTATTCATGGCAACCACAGAGCTAGGGCAAAGTATCACTTGAATGAAAGAAAACAATAAAGACTTATGTTCCCTAAGTGGTAAAAGAAAATAGTTGTAAAGCAAATTGTTGATGTTCTTGGTATGGAATCATTAGCTCTTCAGTAATCTCACTTCTAAGATACTTAAGAACTTTAGCAACTCATCCTGTGGATGAAATGTGAGTTGAGACAGTTGATTGTGGCCCACGTTGCATTATGTTGGGTATGATAGAGCCACCTGGTTTGGCTCCATTCTTGGGGTGAGAGACATGGGACTCTATCTTGGTTTTGTTCTGTGGAAGTCAGAGAAAGGTTCTGATTGTGACCCTCACCTCTCACAGTTTCCTCTGTATTTGATCAAAGCCTTCTTTATAAGGACTAGGTCCTTAGTCTCAGTTAAGAGTGATCTTACTATGAACAATGAGACAAGCCTACGTCCTCCTTGAATATGTTGGGAGCAACCACGTGAGTGGTTCAAAGGCAGAGCAGTCAGGCTCACAATCTCTTTTTCCAGAACCCAAGAAAAACATTGTTCCTCTCCATATTAGTCCCTTAATCATTCCCTTTATGTTTTATAATCCCCTTTAAGCATGTTGTCAGGTAGGGCCATGTCACCTGCCTAACAAATGGGATTGGCATATGTGGTATAATAAAGAGGGCAGTCTGTTAAGAGAATATCAGTTAGGCCAGATAGATGCTGGGTTCACTAGTGTGGGGTTGGGGATGGTAGCTGTATCTGTCATTCATCAGACTTTCTCATCGCTGACAGTATTATGGAAGACCTGTTGTGTCCCCAGCACAAGGGTCAGTCAGGACTCATGAGCCATCATTTGGGGCAGGCCTGTCTGACTGTCCCCCCTTCTGACATATGGAGTAGTCTGTTTTAAAAATATATCCTGTATGAGTTTCTGTTTGCTGCTATAACAAATTACCATAAACTTAGTAGCATCAAACAATACAAGCTTATTTTTCTGACCTGAACTTTAGAAGCCTAAGAAAGATCTCATTGGGTTAAAATCCAGTTTGTTGGAAGAACTGAAGGCTCTAGGGCAGAATCATTACTTCCTTTTCCATCTTTGAGAGATTACCTGCTTTTCTTAACTCATGTCTCCTCCTCATGTCATTCTGACCTCTGCTCCTGTTGTAACATCTTCTCCTTACTTCAAAGGCAACTGTGGCTGCATTTAGGCCCCCCTGCTTACTCTCTGCATCTCAAGATCCTGAACTAGTCATCACTAAAGTGCCTTTTGCCAAATAGGGTGGCATTTACAGGTTCTGGGGATTAAGATGGGAATATCTTTAGTGGGGCTATTATGCTATCTTCCACAGTTTTCAATCAGTGGTTTCTGTGTTTCATTCACCAAAGTCTCATAGAGCTTTGATTATTTGATTATTTTTAGAGATAAAACATGTACTTGCAAAAAAGGGGAAAGAAACAAAGAAAAGAAGTCATACAATATCCAATAATCTCAAATGTGTCTCTTCATCTCTGGTTTCTGGTGTTCCATTTCCTCTACCTGGAAGAGACAATTATGTTCATTAACTATTTGTATTGTGTCCTTCTAGCATGAATCCATGCATGTACTGGCAACCCATGCATATATAAACATATTTGTATGTGTATAACTTCCCCATGTTTTTAATCAGATGACAGCTTATTTTTATACTGTATTTCTTAGTGATCTGGTCATTTCAGGGTTTGTACACCTGCACTTTTAAAAGCTACATTTTTTCCCATTCTGTTCATGTATCAGAATATATGTAACCAGCTCCTTATTGTTCCTATTTTTCTGCTGTAACAATGTAACAGCAAACACCTTACATTTGTCTTTGTATATATGTGCCAGTTTATTGATGGCGTAAATTCCTATGAGAGGCATGTTGCTTCCTAGGTTACATGCATCTTAAGCTTTGATAGTTATTGCCATATTATCTTCCAAGAGGAATATGTCTACATGCACTTGAAGACTGTGGCAACTGAATGTGGCCAAATGCCAAGATTAGCAGGACTCCGTCCTGTCACTCACCCATCTGACCTCATCACTTTCTCATAGCACTGACTATGCCCAAGTCTACTCTCGCTATGTGGTGGTTAAATCCTGGATACAGCTCCCCACACTGGTTGATTCACTGCTGATCTGGACACAGAGTTGTAACCAAGCTGGAATTTTCCTTTGAAAGGCTATTAATGAAACATCACATTCCAAGATTCAGTGTCAAATGCTGGGGGGACACAGCACTGTGTCTGCTGGAAAATCGCTAATTTGTTTTGTCTCTCCAAGCAGCTGGAGCCAGACAGTGTCCAGACTTTGACTTGAGTATGGCAGAGGTGGGCTATTCTGGGAGGAACAGACTTGAAAGATGGATGCATTTGCTGGGGTTTGCAGTAGTGCTGGCTAGGGCCAGAGTGCTTGGATGTGACATAGCTATTGTTTGTGAAAGAGATTTGATGCTTCATTAGAGAAAAACTGTGTACAGAAACCCGGCAGAGATTTCTTAATGGCATTCTGATTAAAGGAGCAAACAACCTAAATGCCAGATTAGCAACATTTCGGGGAAGAATGCTAGATGGGGACTGCATTCTATTTTCTCCTTTTGCTCAGCCTTGCCTGGCAGCATACATTTGTTACTTTGAGGAAGTGAGAAAAGGGTGACTGATGCAGCAAAGCTTGAAATCTTGCAGCTCTCTGGTAGTCCAAGGGCAAAGAGTGTCTGTCTCCCAAGGTGTTGAAAGAAAAGTCTGGACAGTCCAGTAGAACACATCAAATGCAAAGCTATGCTGGTCTCTCCATCTGGAACCTTCCAGAATGGTTGAGGAGGGGCTCATCTGGGCCTTGGTGTGGTGGAAATGTCATGCACACAAATGGTTACTGCTCTCAGCCTCAGAACCTGGTGGGGCTGTTACCAAGGGAACTACAGTGTCTACCCCAAACCATGGTATAGGATCCCTCCCTGCCCCTTCTGTCCTTAGTGTGAGCTGAATGGGGTGGTGATTAGCTGTCTTTGAGTCTTTTAAGATGGGGTAATATAGCAGGATAGTGAAACAATTTGGGGGAGAGAGCTAAAGAATCTCTTTTTCTTTCTCCATGGACAATAGGGAAACTCCTACTTGGGCCAAAGTAATACTTATAAATCACTTGTAAATTTGAACTCCTTACCATCAGCTCTGAGGACATCTTCAGTTTCATCCCACGCCCCTCCTCTCCTTGCATGAGTTAGCAACTCTGGTCCGCTTCTGGGCCTACTTTAAATTCTCAGACTTGGTTCTTTTTTCATGACCTTTGTTACACTGTTTCCTCTGCCTGGAGTTCTCTTCCCCTGGCCTTTCATAGATGGATACCTGTGCACTATTCAGGTTTTAGGGGAGATGTCCCTTGCTCTCTGGCCTAGCCCATGGCCCTCCATCCTGCCACCTTATTGCTTAATTTTCTTCATAATTCTCAGTACAACCATGAACTGATTTATTCATGTATTTGACTGCATATTGCCTGTTGATTTCTCTGTACACAAATGTAAGTTCTGAGAGGGCAGCGATCTGGTTCGTCTCCTTCAATGTGTGTAGGGGTTAGAGGCCAGTCAGGAAAACAGGTGGTTTGAATGTGGGAAATGAAATACCTGGGTTTTGAAGAGTGGAAGACCAAACAGGCCACATAGGGGAAGAGTTAGTAAGAGAAGGGGGCCTGGGCCTGAGGGCTGCTATGGAGGAGATCCCATCACCGCTGGAGGCAGCACCTGAGGAAGAGAGAGGGAGAGGGAGAGACAGGAGCAGCCAACTTCAGCTTCCGCCTTCCAGCTTACCAGGACTTTCATCAGCTCAGCCCAGTAATGAACCAGTTGGGTAGGATGCCGTCGGGGGAAAATATTCTGAGAGGTTGCTCCTGTCACCCAGAGCAGAGCAGAGGAAAGGCACAGACTGGAGCTGAGAACAAGCCTGTGGCTGGCGCCTGCTCCATACACGGAGCCTCTGGCAGTTCTGGGCTCATGATAGGTCCCCCCAAAGTAGCTGTAGAGCAGACACATGAACAAACCACTCTAGTCCAGAGTCTTGTTGCCAGATTCTGGGTTTTGGGATTCTCCAAGAAGTAAAAATAAAGGAGACTAATCCTGCAAGTTCCAAGTAAGAATGTCTGAAAGCTTATGCAGCAGCATACGGGAGTCAGCGTCTGAGACAGGGTCTGTCCACTGCTCCCTGAGAAACAGGTGGAGGCTCTATTTAAAGCAGCTTTAATCCAGCATAATTAGAGGGCTGGAGTCCTTTCTTTGCTCTTCTCTCTCTCAGGTCATCCTATCTCTTGAACTCATGATCTCCTCATGCCTGTCCCCTCTTCATGGTGGATTCCATAGCATTAGCCTGGAAGGTTGTTAGAGGTAAAAACTTAATTTTATCTAAAGTAGATATTGGAGAGATGTTCCTTCTTAGAGATAGAGACAGTCATGATCAGAGGGGGCAGGTGACCTTGCCTCGCATCTTTAGTGGAGAAAATGCTCCCGTCTGCTTTCTAACCACTGGGTCAGTCTCAGCCTGAGTTCATGTCCTGAATCATGGGGTTTCATAAGGCTCACCGGATCCCATCTCCTGCCCAACATGGTTCCTGTGTCAGTTCTAAGGGGGTCTGTCCCATTAAAATGCAGCACCTCGGAGGGAGGAGTTCTGAGGTCTGTCCTTGACAGTCATTTCCTGTGGCCCTGACAGATTTGGAGCCTGGTGTGTCGCTCCTTGCTGCTGCCCTTGCCCAGGCTGGGGAGGATGAGTCTTTCTTCTGGAAATAACAAGTCTTTGATGAGCCCTTCAGTCTGTGCCTGCTGCTGCTTTTATATGTGAGGAATTCCTTTGAAGGCGATTCTAAACTTTCACTCTTCCGTTCAATTTTAAAATTTGGGAAACTCCCCTAGACCTGGATTTTTTTCATGGCCTCGGGGTCTACTCAGAGCTGAATTCCATAGTCCTTGGGATCTCTATCTGGTGGCCCTGAGGGATTAATTCAGCCTGTATTTCTGTAAGGGGGAGTTGAGAAAACCCTGGAAGGAACTTGAAATAAGGAAATAACCCAGTAAAGCACCAGCACACACGACACAGTTATGTCAATTCCTTTCCATCTCCTTCCCGCAGACTGTCGGGGGGCTCCTGAACCCAGAACAGCCAGACTGGGAGGCGGCTCAAGTGTCCCTGTCCCAGGCCCCATGTATGACTGGTCCTGGTGTTGCTCTGATTTTCAGGTTTCCTCCTGCTGATTATTCCTGATGGAAGAATTTGGCTGGAGCAAAGGTGGTGCTTGGTCACTGATTAATACATTTCCTTGGGGTGACATTTGCCCTGCTAAAGAAGTAATTGTGGTGTTTCTGTGAATTTTTCTTTAAGGGTTTTCTGGGTTAAAAAAAATGTAGTCTGCCTGAACTGATTTATGTGGGTAATTTATGGCGTGCGTGTTTTTCTGTTTTTTTTTTTTTTTTCTATTTCTTTTTGCTGAGGTAGCGCTTTGCTGCCTCATCCCTGGAGTTTTGCATAGGGTTGAATTTTGAACTGCAACCATTTTCCCATTTAAATGTTAGGGCTGACTGGTGCTTTATCAAAACTCTGTAAGTATCTTTTATTATAGGAAATCTCAGCAGGTTAGAATCCAGGGACTTTCATTCAAACCTCTAATAGAACAATGAGGCCGACCTGTAATTAAGGCATTTCTGGAAGTTACTTCAATTGAATTGCAGAAAAGAAGGTAACAACCTAGGGGGTTTGGTGCTAAACCATGGGAATGAAAAGCAGGGAAACTGTGGTTCGGAAGCAGTGATCTGGAGGTTGTAGGGTAAATGAAGGAGGCGTCAGGTTTTTCCGCCCTACTGCCATTGGACTTAACGATGGACACCTGCAGCCCAGCACGTGTGCCTCGTGGTGGCGTGCGCATGCGTGAGTGGGCGCACCTGGGCCTGATGAGATGCTATATAAGAGTGGCATCACAGGGCCTCGAGAGCGAGGCAGCAGAGGTTTGCGGCGGTGGCGGCAGCAGCAGCAGCATGGCAGCGTCAGAGAACAGAGCTCAAGAGCAGAGGACTGTGTGGCGGAGAGTGGCAGAGAGTCACGGAGTACAGGGAAGGACGGCATGACAGCATCTAATGAAAAGAGTCTGCTTGAACTGATGATGAACCTACTGGGTCTGGGATGGTTGCAGAACAGGGTGTATGTGTGTTAGCTTTTCAGGACTTATGTCTGAATGGCTAATCTGACAGCAGGTGAAGGGTGTCTTTTTAAAGACCGCTGTCATGTCTGGCCAATATCCTGTGTATTGGAACCTCCTGGTCTTCCTCCCTCTGCTGGTCTAGTTGTCCTCATGAGATGCTGAGGAAAAATAAGCTGTAGCTTTCAAGACAGTTAATGTCGTCCCTATCAATTCATAGAACTGGGCTTAGTCAAGCTTGTATTGACACAGAATTTTCCTTGCTTTGAAAAGTACTGGTTAAGTATTTTTGTCCCCTGTTCTTCAAAAGCAGAGCCATTGTATCTTTCTTTTTGAGAGATTCTGTTAGGGCCATCAGGGGTAGAATTTCCCACAAGACCAGAATTTCCTCAACCTTCATTCATGACTGTAGGGTAAACGAAAGCATCATTAGGTTTTTCTGCCCCACTGCCATTACCACCAATGATAGACCCCTGTAGGTCTGCATGCATGCCTGATGATGGGCACCTGGAGTAGAGTTTGGGCCTGCATGAGTGGGCACACCTGAGCCAGAGACTGGGCTTATAAGCAGCAGCAGCAGCCGCAGGGAGCGGAGAACCATTTGGGGTGCAGTAGAGAGAGTATGAGAATGCTAGAGAGCCCAGAGAAAGTGAAGATTGGCTGGGGACGAGGAGGCCCGTCAGCCTCCTGGCCCCCGAGCCCCATTGCCTGCCCTGTACCTGGCTGCCTCACACAAAAGACCATTAAAAGCCTAAAAAGCCACTGAGGGCTCCAGGAATCCTCCTTTGACCTGTCTGCACAACTCCGTGGAGAACCTGTGCTCCTGGTGCTTTTCCTGCCGCTACAATGACCTGAATACTCCCAGTGTGAAAGGACATGCTTGCCCTGTCTCGGGACAGTTGCAGGAAAACAGCCAACTTCTACCCACCGGTATGTGTACTTTTAGATGCCCAAGGAAATTGTCTGCCCTCGGGTGCCCCTTTTTCCCACAGGAGGGAAGTGACATCCTAAGGGGCCAGGTCTGCAGCCCCCCATCTGTGGGAGATTGTCAAGCCTGATTTCATTTCTTCGCCAAGCACTATCTTATTACATCTTTCATGTCGTTTTTATTCTAAAAGCATTTGAATATTTCATCTCTATTGCAACTATATCCATTTAAGGATTTTACTAGATAACACTGGTCAACAAATTTTTACAAAAGTCATGTTACTGAAATAAAATAAGTCATTTCTTATCAATTTGTATGTGCTCAACATGAATATAACAGTCAAATTCTAATTTTGGCTCTTTTATTTGTAATCTGCAATAAATTGATGTTTCCATCACAAAATGCATGCCAACAGTAATAGGCCTATGGTTAATACCTGTAAAAAATAAAGTCATAGACTACTTCTTACATTTCTTCGCTTGTCTCGTATAGAATAGATGGAAGACAGTTTCCATTGTGCAGAAGCATAGCCCTAAGATTCAGTTTCGAAGAGTCTAGAAATAGTCTCCATTCTTGTGGGTCATGAGTGATTCATGAGGCCCTCAATATTGGAACAGAATACCAGAGTACTTTCCTTTCTGAAGAAAGGCTCCAACTGCTGGTGGTGCTTTCGATATAAATTGCGACTTCTTCTAGAATATTCCATTGTTGGTGTCTTGATCCTAGCAATTCTGCTTTGTTCTTGGATAAATCCAAATCACGAAGCAAGTCATTGAGTTCTTCCTGTTAGTCTGTGTGGGGTTGATGATGCACCACAGTGAAAATCTGGATCACTGCATGCTGGTGGAACAGGAGAAGAACAGGTCCGCTCCCTCTTGTCCTCATCAGATGAATCAAGAGAATATTCTGCTGGAGGTTCTGGAATAGGAAGTCCCTCACCATGTGGAACTGGTCTCCATGCAGACGGAATGTTTGGGTAGACTCTTCTTGATCTTTGGCTTCGTTATTCTGCCGGAAAGAGGAGGAACCAAGCAGAAGTCACAGTCTTTTATGTGGTTGCTTGGCTCTCTCCACACCATGGGGACTGCAAACGGCATGGATGATCTTTTGCCATTTAACCACAGTGAAAGCTGTGTTGTACATGTAGCACAGCGTAGATGCGGGGCCCAAGGCTTGTCTTGGTCACCAACCTTGTATCCGAAGTCAAGATGATAAGCCTTCTTCACTTGAGAAGTGATACTTTTCTTCTGGCTGGCAAATGTCACATCCCCACAAACAGAGCAGAAATTGTCCATGCTATGAACACACTTTCGAGGCATGACTGTTGTATTGTGCCTAAATGGATAAAATAATAACAGTTCTATGGAACAGTAGCTAAAACTGTCTTGCACAAAGTCTGAAATATTTTCAATGCTCTACCTTTCTGACAGAGCTTTATAGAGTGCACTGCTGACGTCAACTTACTTCAGCAGCCGCCTGGCAGTAGTATTGCATTGCATCAGAAAATGATGCAGTCCACTCTGGATGATGTGTGCATGATGGTATTATGCAATGCGATGCAATGTGACATCATTATAGGCTGATTTAGGATGTTGCGGTCCTACTGCATAAATTTACATGGTGAAAATGAATTATCTGGGCCTCCCCGGTGGCGCAGCAGTTAAGCGCTGCACTGTGGAGCTGTCAGCAGTGGCGACGCGAGTTCGAC
>PVIJ01016283.1:0-14819 GCA_004024925.1 Scalopus aquaticus
TGGAGTAGAAAAGAACACAAGGGACTATGGAGATGGATCATGGGTGAATTGGTGGTGGGCTACCCAAGGAGAATACAAAATGTAAAAGATATAAATAACAATAAAAATACATACATTAAAAAAAACGATCAAAGGACACAAGGGACCACGGAGATGGATCACGGGTGAATTGGTGGTGGGTTACCCAAGGGGAATACAAAATGTAAAAGATACAAATAACAATAAAAATATATATTTAAAAAAAAAGATCACTTGCAAACCCTCTGCAGAGGAATATACATAGAAGATGATAATGAGGAAGATGATACTAATGTCAATTTTCTCTCTCGCTTTTTCTCTCTCATGCACACACACACACACGAATGAATGAAAATATCTCAGAAATATCTTCACTGATTATTAAAACAATTAGAATAAGTGTTATGGGTTTCTGTCTCCCCCTCTGAACTTTGTGTCCCTCCCTGAAGAAACTTATTAACATGTATTTCTTCACTTAATTTGCACAATGACCATATGGATGGACCCTATTTCCCCTGCAATTTAGAATTAAGGAAATTTACTCAATAGAAATGAATGAAGAAGGAAAAAAAGGGAGACAAGGAGATAGAGAGAAGTGAAAGGAGGAAAGAGGGAAAAGAAGGAGAGAGGGAGAAGCAGAAAGAAATTATCCTAATTACATATTTATTTTGAGAAGAACATAGAATTCAAGCACAGGTCCCCTCACTCCAATGGTACTGGAAGGCACAGATGACCTCTCAAGAATCCTTATTCAACTTTCTGAAGATTTACCATCAGAGATATTCAACACAGAGAGTGTACAAGTTAAGGCTGTAGAATCAGTTCGGGGTTCATTTCTTAGCTCTAGACTCACAAGTTTTGTGACCATGCGTGAGCTTTTAGGCTCATTATGCCTGATTTTTTCCAAAGGGAGAAAAAATAACTTCCTTGTAGAGTTCAATATGATGATGCATGTAAAATCCTCAGCAGAACTCCTGGAATATAGTAGACAAAGTTAGCTACTGTTACTGTAAAATCTTGATCCCTAGAAAGGATGATCCCTTAAGTCCCTCTAAAAAGAGTGAATAGGAGGGGTCAGAATACAGATTGGATGATATCCAGAGATGACCTCAAAGCAGAGTATCCTCCCAACGATTGCTGGAAAAAAGAACAAATGGAAGAAAAGCAAATCCCCATGATCCTGAATCCCAGATCTCTGGAAGGATCACAATGGCCAATACTAAAGATGTCTTACCCCCAACAGGTTTTCCAATTGGTCTCACTGCTGCTAAGGACAACACATTCCAGACCCCCTGGCTTAAAGAGTCATCACAGGAGACTCACTGACTCTCAGTCTGGAGAAACCTGGGTTACTCTCTTCCTGCTCAATGGCCTCAGAGTCTTTAGAACAATTCCAAAAAGGGAGTGTCGAAAAGGAAACCACATCACCAGTCCTCATTCTCCTGTTTATTCGGAAATGGATTTACTGTTCACATCTCCCCACCACAAAGCATACGGATACAACTGGGGGTTGGTCAGGAGATCAGCTGCTCAGATACCCTGTGAAAAGAACAGGGGTTTTGGAGGTAAGAGTCAAGGAATGACCTCACACTCACTCTCTACCTTTCACATCCCTGACGATGCTGCACAGAAAGCATCATGTGACAGGAGGAAGCCAGAGGTCCAAACCCAGCACAGACATTCAGACGTTCTCAAGTGTCCTTCAACACAGACCACCCCACTGAAGCCTTTTAATTCTTCAGACTAGCAGAGCCTATGATGAGAAAGGCATGATGGTAGGTGCTGAGGAAACAAGCGTGCTGTCAGCCTCACGTTACAGGAGGGTCTTGGAAGCAGACTAGGGTCTCCTTCAACTGTTCTGCAGAGTTGAATTGGGCCTCTAGAGGAGCATGTCTCCCCTCTGATAGGCCTTCCATGACCTCTGTGACTCATTCAAAGGTGAATTGAATGGGGCTATTAAAGGTTACTTTTGGGCAGTTATCATCCTTCTCAAGGTCAAGGCATTAGGTCATTTCCTCTCGTTAGTCCAGACATCACCATATTTAGCAGTTGTAAGGTTGAGCTTTGGTGATTTCTTAGTTTCATTGAAGGCATTACTCATAAGCTCAATGAAATCAAAGGATCTCCAAAAATCCCTATTCCACCATCTTTGAGCCAATCCTTTCATTTCCAAGTTAATGATGAATCCAGAGAGAGAGATTCAGGAAGTCCTGCATGGCAGGACTGAGTCAAATTCTGCTCTCTTGGTTTCAACCCGGTGATAATCAGCAAGATGTAGGAAGGAGGGCTCCTGGCCTGACACCTTAATGGCAAGTTAAGGGAGAAATGTGTTAAGGATCACCTCTACTGCCTTCTCACCCCATCTCCTTGCTGTCTCCCGGACAGCTCAGCTGGTCTCAGCAACGTGGAGATGTAGTTGGCCAGCGAGTTCATTACATGTAATTTACTATCTCATTTGGTGTAGCGAATCAAATTTAGTGAGAGAATTAGAAGGAGCTGTGGTTTCCCAGTCAATTAACATTTATTAAGATCCATCTGTAAGATAAGTTGATTCAAAAAAAAAGATAAGTTGATTCATGATTCATTTATTCATTGAATGTGGCATGTGTCCTTTTCACATGGCAGAGGCACTAATCGAGCTTTAGAGTCAGACAGCTTCAGGTGGATTTCTAAGTTTATTATGTACTAACTGCCTGGGTATGGGGAAATCCCCAATTTCTGTGAGTTTTTCTCTTCCACATGAAAATGCGAGCAGAAGTTTCTACCATACAGCATGTTTTAAATAAAAGCGTATGTTTAATAACTCACATGGTACCTGGTGTATTAATGTCTGAATCATCAATAATAATAGCAGTAATAATAATGAGTTCTAGATTGTGATTGGATGAGAGTATTTCATGTGAACACTACCTACTGTCTTATTTATGAAAACACTTGAAAAACCTTCCTATGTTCATTTTGCATCTGAAACACGTACTCATCAGTAAAAGGGCAGTGTGTTTGCATGCCTGCCTTTCTTGGGCGAACACACATTGACACAGATGAGTTTCACTCTTGAATCTGCTCCACCTCACGATTTTCTTCTCACTCATAAGAAAAAAATAAGATCCTGGCTTGATCATGGTGTTTCCAGTAAATCATGCAAAGCAAGAACATTTTTGGACATCACTTGTGCTTCCCTCTCCTTTTGGTTTAATGTCAAATTTGAACTTACAGGTCCTTGGAGGGTACTCTTGAAGTGTTTTGCTGGCATACACATCCTGCTGTGAATTTACCTCACACATGGAAAAGATCACCTTTTCCAACCCAACCAGCCAACAGTGAAGGGAAAGTGAAATGAAGTAAATGGATTATTAATGTGAAAAACAGGTTGTAAAACAAGATGTATTATATATATTCATAAGCTCTCCTTTTTTAAAACTATACACTGACATAGTAATAGCCCTGCGAAAAAATATGTATCCAACTATTCTTATTAGTAAACTCTAGAAAGTGAGACTATAACTGATGTCTTCTAATTATCTTTTTTTTTTCTGGTATCCTCAGAAAAGATTAAAATGAAATCTTCTTGTGTAAGAATCATTAGCATAATAAAAATTGGGTGAAATAAACCAACCTACCTAGCATAGTATCTGGCAAATTTTAGAAGCTCAATGGAGGTTAAATATGGAGTGAGTGGCCTTTAATCTGAGTCAACATTTCAACTATCCTTGCATAGCTGACATTCTGGCTCCACCCCTGAATGACCCCACCAGAATAAGAAAATGGAGGAAAAGGAGAGGGAATACAGAAGAGAACATAAAGGAAGATTTAAGAAGGAGATTCAGAGGACAGTGTCCACCACTTGATGAAGGAATGTGGCACCTGCAAGGCATGCTGTGAAAAGGGGACTCACGTTTCCTGGGCACATGCAGGCACTCCCAGAGAACACCATCCCCCACTCTTATGCAACCCCATCCGGCAGATGGGGCATCAACCTGACCAGTCAGTCAGAAGTGAAGTGGCAATGCTTTGAGTCACAGCATCCGACTTCAGTTCAGGGCCCTTCTGCTGAAAGAATACAGCTCTGAAATCTATGTGTATAGAAGTAAGTTTATAGGAGTGTGGTTCAGAAGCATTGTGGGAAATAGGAAAGAGAGAGAAGATTCAGAGAAAATTCTGAACACTGAAGAAAAAATATCCTAAGAGCATATTGATGAGTCCCAGTAAAATATATGCAACCTCCAGTCAAATAATACTTACGAATGGAGTAGACATTTTTAGGAGCTAGAGAGAATCGATCTACAAAGAGGCAGAATGCACCTCATCAATCCAAACAAACAAATGAGAGGAGTATGGCAACAATTTGTGGGAGAAGAATTTCCATTGTATGGTCACACTGTCTTTCATTGCTCTGTTGTGTTTTTGTGGTCTAAGAAACAGGACAAGATCTAGTTTTCTATCCTAACCCCCTGGATCTTTGTCCTCTGCCCACCTCAACCAAACCCCTACATTGGAAGACAGAAATTGTCTGCTGACTCTATTATTAACACCAAACACTGTACCCCACTGCTGAAGAAATTACTCAAATCTTGATGTTGGTGTATCAGAATGCTGATGCACCCATGGGTGCTGACTGCACCCACTGTAGTCAATGTGGACAAGAGAATTGTGTCTTCTATATTGCAGTTCTCTACTTTTATTTCAGAGCAGCTTAAACAGTGTTCATATATCTGCTCACAGTTCTATAGGTCACTGCTGGGCATCTCTTAAGGCTAAAACAGAACTGAGTCTTCATCTGGTGACTGAAGGCAAATCCTATTCCAAGATCATTCATGTTGATGATAGAATTCAGTTCCCAAAATTGTGGGATTGAAATCTCCAGGGGTTCTCTCAACTTCTGGAGACCCTCACACGCCTACTCAGATTCCCCCTTGGGCCTTTAAGCCAGCAACAGTCTATCAAATTCTCCTCATGCTTTGGGTCTCTGACTTCTATCATGCAACTATCTACTAAAAGTCAGTCCCTTCTTTCAGATTATCTTCCTTTTTCAATTCTGGAACAGGACACTGCATTTTAGCTAGCATCTCCATGGGCTTTATAGTTGTTATCCAGAAACCAGTGCTGGTTTTGTCTGTTATTTGGATGTCTTGTGGGTAACATTTTAATTTTAATAAGAAGAGTTTACTTTGAGATTGTGGATTTACATTTTAAAACAGCTAAAGGCCAAAAACTGAGGTGAACACTCTATTGCTTTCTTTCACAATAGGCATCACATTTCCAACTGAGGAGGGAGATAAGAACCTTGGAATCCCTTGTCCCACCTCACTCGGCCTTCCTTTTCTCCTCTGCTTTGACACTGACTGACTCTATAATCTGGGCAAAAACTCTGGCTGTATTGAAGACGTGAAAATGTAAGTTCTTTGCAAGTCAGCCAATCATACACTTAAGTTAATTAAAATATGTCTTTGACTTTACATCTATTAGTAAATGACAAGACCACTAATTAGAGCATCACTAATTGCTATTATAGACAATCTTGAAAATAAAAATATAATGTTCCAAATATAATAGAAATTTCTACCAATGTAAAATCCAGAATGGGTGGTATTGATCAGCAAGTGACCTTCTTTCTTATTCAAGAAAACAGATTCCTCTTCCACCTCATAGTTCTATCACTTCAATGTGGCACTCCCAGGTTAATGTCATATCTGTATTTGCACCAATTAGAGTCCACGATGGATCTTTTGTGATGGACCAGAAAGTGGGACTCAGCACTTCTGATCACATTCTACTGGAGAGAATTCAGTCATATGACCACATCTAAGTGTAATGGAGGCTGGGAAATGTAGGCCATGTGCCAGGGAGAGAGGAAATAGGTGTGTTGTACTGCTAGCCAGTCTGGGCACAACAGGAAAATAAGTTAACCTTGGCACAGCAACAAAACAATGGTAATTTCCCGCATATGCCCTGAAGGCTAGAGAATTAGTAAAGCCGGGTCTCTAAAACTGCACCTTCAGTCCCACACAAAATCCTTGTATGGAATAAAAATCTTGTGAATGTTTCTGTCTAAAAAAATTAATCATTATAACAGGACTCCAACTCCTCCTAAGAAATGAAAGCAAAGATAAGCATTGGGGGAAAAAGAAAAGAGTGTCAACAAGGGGTCTCCCTGGTAGCACAATGGGTTAAGCGCAGCATATGAAGCTATCCAGAGCCACTGCAGCACGAGTTCGATCCCTGGCCAGGGAGCTTCCCACATGGCGCAGCAGACCTCTCTTGTCTCCCTGCTGCTCCCCTCAGCAGTGTACTCCAGTCGATCTGCCTGTTCTGCTCCCCACTCTGTCTCTAGTGGATCCTCTCGCCGCCCTGCGCTTCTGGCCTATACCCCAGCTTGTATGCATAAATAAATAAATCTTTTTTAAAAAAAAAAGTATCAACAAGAATTGTTGAAGAAAAATAGCATCAAAATAGCACAAATTAAAGCTTTGATTTATCAAAATTCCTCATTCAGTACAGCTAATTTGGATTTTACTCTACCAAGTTAATAAGGCATAACTATAAATAATGATATTATAGTGTTAATTAACTTAATATATACCTAGTCATCATACATTCTACCTCAGTCCACGTAAATGCTTCATGAATGAAAAGAAGTAATGAAGCAGGAAAGAGAAGGAGGAAGGAAGAGGAGGAAGCAGAGAGGAAATGCTTTCTCCACGATATGTTCGCTGGACACCAATTAAACTTGGTTTTTAAGAACAGAAACCACCCACCCCCAAACCACTACTCTAACACTAATGACAAAAAGTAACTCTTTAACTCTGAGGAAACCCAAAAGTATTTGAAACCACATTCTAACTCCCTTCAGTAATTTGGTCCTGTAAGAAAATACGCATGTTAACAAATTAACTTCTGCAAGAAGAGAACCATGAGAACTGGAATTTATTTCGGAGGTGAGAGGGTGAGGAAGGCATTGGTTTTACCCATCTTTAAAATGGAATTCAGGTTCATAAACAGGCAAGAAAAGTTTCTGGCAGAAAAATACTTTGACCAGGTCAAACTGATGTTCTTGATGGTGCTGGGTGCAGAATGAGAGATCAGAGATCACGGTCAGCCTCAGGCACGTCTGCCTGAAGTCAAACACACAGCCTGCCCTGTCCACTTCCACCTGACCCTTCATTCATAAAATACAAACACTGGGGTGTGGTCATCGTTGTCATAGTTTTTAAATGTAACCTGATATTGATAAAGGTAATTCAATAGATACACTCAAACATGGCTAATGGAAGTATAATTTGGAAAGTAGTTTAGCTGGAAATTTTATTAAGATTGGATATGTTCAAATTTTTGGAGCAAATGTCTGAATTTCTGATCTCACTTCAATGCAAAGACTCTCGATTTCAGATGCAGAAGTCTTATACCTCAGATGTTTGTTGTAGAGTTGTCTATGACAACAAATGCCAACAATGACATTGGTTAAGTCAATCTGGCATATAGCATGTAATGAAGGTATATGAAATTGTTTTAACCTGAGTCATATGCAAATTATTACAAATTGTGGATTGGTAAACTTGTCATTACTAATTTTTCTTTATAACTCTAGCATCAAAGAAACTTGTGCTTTGACTTTAAGTGAACACACTAGCATGTGCTTTCTGAATGCTTAGAGTATTATATTTCTGTTTCTAAGTTTCATATACTTTAATGACTTTACATTTGGAAATGAATTGAAAATGAATTTAGGTCACTTCGAAAATGGTGTCATTTTGCAATAATGAGACAAGTTGAAAAGATAATGTTAAGTGAAAAGTCAGGAGAGAAAATTGTTGATACCATCTGGTGACCAAAAAAAATGAAACTGTATTGCCTTTTTGAATATTAGACCCTATTGGAATAGTAGTTATTGATTATACCCACTCTTTTTCTTCTCCAGTTTTTTCCTGCTATTGATCTCAAATTCTAGTAAGACAGTAAACAAGGCAAAAATGAAAATGAACATTTTTAAAAGAAAAATATTCTCCTTTTCCTCATTAGTCTCCTCCTTTCAAATTTTCTTAAAGAAAAAAAATAATTTTCGTTGAGAAAAAACAGTATGTGTATGTAAACTTGAAAAACAAATTGCCTCTGAAGTCTAATCTTCTCACCCTCAAGTTCACATGAAGCCTGACAATAGTGAGGTGTTGCCCTGTGTCCTAGGAAACTCATCCCCTCTCACCCCCTGGAACAACAGGATCCCAGCAGAGTCATCCATATGGCCCACCACACGTTCCATGTCTACGGACTTCTAGGAGAGCCGGGAAGATGACGTTGATCATCGACTTAGAAAAATGACACAAGGGCCTCCCTGGTGGCGCAGCAGTTAGGCGCTGCGCTGTGGAGCTATTGGTAGCAGCGACATGAGTTCGAAGCCCGGCCGGGGAGATTCCCACATGGTGCAACAGACCTCTCCTGCCTCGTCCGCTGCTCCCCTCAGCAGTGTGTTTCCATCAATCTGTCTGTGCTGCTCCCTACTCTCTCTGGTGAACACGCTCGCCGCCCCATGCTTCTAGCCTATTCCCCAACTTGTATGCATAAATAAATAAATCTTCAAAAAAAAATGACACAAAGAGAATCATATTCTGCTTCAATTCTTCAGCTGCCCCTCACACTGTTTCTAGAAAGAATGTCTCCCGCTGAGGATCCAAATCTGCCTCGTACCTTCCTCTTCAATTTGAACTTCAGCCACCAGCAAGGCAGGCTGAGTTAGGTCTCATTGCCAATGAGCCCCTTAATGATTTTGTGGGCAGAGTGTGGTTTTGTTTCTCTTTCAGGCACGGAACCTGTCTGCTCGGGGCCACCTGAATCATTCTCTCTCCTGCATGTAATTGCATTCTCTGCAATTACAAGAAGCTGTACTTACCTCCTGGGCTTGAAAGACCCTCTTTGCTCCCCTGATTCTGACAGAGGAGACTTGCCTCAGACTTGAAGGATCTCGGGGTGTTCACACTGTCAATAGTGTCAAAGCTAAGGGACCCTGGTGATTTCCAAACTTAAGCAGGCAAAGAATCAGCTGGTGAGCTGGCCCCACGCCCGGAGTTTCTGATTCAGTGGGTCTGGGCTGAAGCCTGAGAATTTGCATTTCTCACAAGTGTCCAGGTGACCCTGCTTGCTGGCCCAGGGACCACACTTGGAGAACTATAGGTCTGGGGCTTCAGAGAAGGTATCCCACTGAAAAAAAGTGATCTGTAAAGGTTGAACAGGAGTTAGATGGAGAAAAAAGGGAATAGACAGAAGAGCACATGGGACTATGGTGATGGTTCACGGGTGAATCTGTGGTGGGTGACCTACGGGGGAGACACAATACTGTAAAAGACATAAACCATAATAACAGTTTAAAAGCCTAAGAAAATGTTAACCATTTGTGTAAAAGAAAAAATTGTGCAGGTGGGCTGTGCAAAAGCCCAAGGACTTGGGTTTGGGCATGGTCAAGAAACTGCAAGAATGGAGCAGGAGCTTGAGTAGAGCTGGAGCAGGAGGCAGAGCCAGGTGGGGCTGGGCCGTCCCTGGAAGGTGGTCATGAGTCTATGTAAAGTGATGGGCAAACACTGAAGAGATTTTAGCGGAGGCTTGGGGGAAGCGGCCAGGCATTTGGGATGGAGTGCGGAGGAGGCATATTGCTTCCAGTTTAAGGTGACAAGAGAACATGGCCTTGGGAACCAGACAACCCTGGATTTCAGTCCTAGCAAGACTTCTAACAGGCTCTATGATCAGGAGTCCGCGAGTCTCTGTTTCCTCACCTGTAAAATGGGACCATCAGGCCTCCTTCTCCCGAGAGTTGAGAGAATACATGAGATCATGTTCATAAAGTGTCTGGCACATCGAGTGCTCAATGAATGTTAATTCTCTTCCATTAAGTGTCAGTGATGAAAGGGCTAGGGGCTCCTCCAGGACCTCATTTGCATCTCAAAGTGCACCCAGCAAAGCATGGAATCAGCAAGCCAGGTTTGTCCAAAGAGTGCTTGCATCACCTGTGTGCGCCAAACCCGCGCCAGGGCCTGCTGCTGGCAAGTAGAAGTGCAAATTAGGCAACCACCGGCCCACACAAAAATGCTGCAAAGCTAATGCTAGGTTTGCAGATACCATCACAAGGCTCAGGCCAAAGTTACCTAATTTATTGACGTTTGGAAACTTCAGAGGCGCTTTTACCATGTCCCTTATTGTTTTGTAGCCTGACAATGGGGAGGAGAAACAGCGCTTGGAACCACAATAAATAATAATACTTAGCACTTAAATAACCTTTGTCATCTTCAAAGCCATTTACGAACACTCACAAATTAAGACTTACCCAGCCCCAGCCTTGGGAAAGGGTCATTATCTTTGTTTCTTCAGCAAACCAAGGAGGGTGAGGTAATGGAGTTGCCCAAACTCTGGCCAGTTGGCATCAGTGGGACTGCTTTAATTCAATCTAGTCATCCCAAGTGGGTTTATTCCAGAAAGATCTGGGCGTTTCCTTGGACCATGAGTAGTGCAAAATGTTGGATTGGTAGAGCAAGTTCTACTTGTCAAGAATGCCTTAAAAATAATAATAAAGAAAGAAGATGGTAGGAAACTTCTGGAAGTGATGGGCAGGTGAGAGTTGCAGATGGTGGTGGGTTCGTGTTGCATGTGGTCTCCAAACTCATCAAGTTGTACACATGAAATAGGTATAGCTCTTCCTATACATCAACCACACCTCAATAAAGTGGCATTTTTTCAAATGTACCATTATGAATCTAATTTTGCACAGATGTTCCCAGAATGCTCTAGATCAGAGCCAATGGGAAGCTTTGCTTTTTCTGCCAACAAGGCACCATCTCCAGCCCCCAGGTCTCTTCCCCTCCTGCCTCCCAGAAAACTGAGCAAATGTCAGGATTTTGTGTGTGTGCGTGTGTGTGTGTGTGTGTGTGTGTTGGATAATTATATAATTAATAATGATAATATCTCAAGGTTTCCTCATCTGTAAACGAGAGATAATGGCCCACTGGATTATTGTAAGGACAATGTTTGAGGAATGGCAGGCAGGAAATCTGCCCAAGAAGCTTTCCTAATGCTATTGTGGTTGACGCCATTGTCATTATATTCATGTCGTTTCATTATTTTCCATGAGTTTGACGTATGCTCTGTGTTCAGGTGTTTATCACATCCCTTGTTTAAAGATAAGCAGGTACTATTAGCCTCTGTGAAAACATGGGCCAGAGTGGGACCCCCCTAAATCACACAGCTGATCAATAGCAAAGCCAAGAGGAGCACACAGGGTGTCCATCTCCCCCCTCTTCCTTTATAATTTCCTCTCCACCCACCCCAAAGCCGCCCTCCTTGTGTTCACAAAGTCTGCGTGCTATGCAGTCTGTCCAGGTTTCAGGCAAACCATGGTGTCTCTGGTCGGTCCCCCTATAACAATCCTATAAGACGTTTATCAGCCCCTCTTCTGTGCCACACACTGTGCCTAGCACATGGACGATCTTCAAGGTGCTTGTCCTCAAGAAGCTTCCAACCACGCGGGGAAAAGAAGCAGCAGCTGTAAGAACCACAGTTCGGAAAGGCCCGCACAGAACGGTTGTCTCTAGAATTCGGGGTCTGGTGATGCTGACCACACTCACCTCCACCCCTACTCTCAGTGGGTGATTTGCGGGGAGCTCAGTCCCCTCAAGGACTTTGTTTCCTCATTTGTGAAATGGGAACCATGGGATCAGTTTCTTTGGGTTATTGAGTCTAAAGAAATAATGTGGGGCGTTTTACAAATACTAACAATATTTTACTGTTCTTAAAATACTGGTTGCCTTAGCTAATAAAAGAGCTAGAAAATAAATTAGCAGTTATGTTAAATATATAGCTATTTGATAAACTGTCTAAAAATACTTCATGGTGGAAAAAAGCTCATGGAAGGGATGCCTGGAGCAAAAGCTTGGAAAGTAATTATCACACTTATTCCGCACCTTTTGTTTGGCCCCCAAAGGGCATCATTCTGATTGTTGGGTCTCGGTCCAGACGGACCGGAATTCCAATCCTAGTTCTACAGCCTCTTAGCTGTGTGGGTTTAGGCAGCTTCTTAATGTCTCTGGGCCTCGGTGCCCCAAGCCATAAGTGGGGTAACACACACCAGCAACCCCATCTCATTAAGAGACTGTGCGCATGAGAATACCTACTTTAGTGCCTGAGATGGAGCAGGGAATTGTTAGCAAATGCTTTCTGGATTTTAACTAGCATGCAAAAGAGAAAGGACAGCTTGGTCAAAGTTCTTCCAGTCTTAGGAATTAGGAGTATCCTTGTTCAGACTGAGCGGCAGTTTAAGAATAACGTTTGGAGGTGATGTGGGTGAGAGAAACAAAGGCCGTGAACGGACACTCTCAGTGCCTTTAGATCCTCAGCAAAGAAAGGAGAACCAAGGCAGTGCCAGGTGAGGGTGGCAGGGGGCTACGCTGCCTGAAATGACACTGCAGGTGGGGGGACCTTACTCCCCAAGCTGCCAAGTGTTACAGTTCTCTTTTGAGACTTAGTAAACCACCCTGGATTTAACGCCTTACACGGCCACATTTTGTTCATGTATCTGTAATTTCAGTAGGGCTCTGCAGGGAGAAGGGGAGAGGGAGGAGGGAGGCAGGGAAAGAGAAGGAGAATAAAGAGGAAGGGAGGAAATGGACAGACAGATGTTATTGAAAGTTACAGGTCTGTGTCCACTTAAACTGAGAGAAAGAAATGACGGGACACCCCACACATGCACAGAGGGCTCAGAGGGAAGGGGAATTCCTGTGGGGCTGGAGGTTGTGCCGGTGACCCCTGACACCCTTGCAGCTCTCAGAGGCTGTCGCCCTGTCCAAGGAACCAGCACAGTGATGATTAACATTCCCTTTTTCCCCAAGACAGGCGGTGCAGGCTTTCATCTGCCAGTGTTTATAAATGCCTTTGAAAATGGAATGTGCCACATACATACTAAGAGCTATTATTAATACGGTGTCCAAACACCTCTCCACATGATAGTTAAGGAACAAAGCATCGGTTATTGTTAGAGAACTTTAGAGTAAGCATGTGTGTGTGCTCACACCCCAATTAAGGAATGGTGTTTCTTCCCATCCGCCTTAGAAGAGGCAGCCTCTTCCATGGTGGCCGGAGATGGAACAGAATAAGGGACACGAAAGGGCTGGGATAGAGACCTGGGAGATGGTGGGGCAGGAAAAGTGCAGGCAGCTTTCATGGTCTTGCTCTTTGCTGCAAGACACGAGCTGAACCTGTGGGGAACGATAAAGCTTCATGGATGCAAGGCCCTATGCTGGGAGTTAGCCATGATGAAGATACTGAGTCTGAGTTCAAGACATTCGCCTCAGAAGACAGACTTCAAGGTCAGTTGTTTGTATGCAGATGATGAAATCAAGCAAAAGAACAAAAGAAACAACAAAGCACACTCTCAGATTCTGAGAACAGAATGGTGGCTACCGGAGGGGTGGGAAGTGTTGCAGGGGAGGGGTGTAGGGGGTAAAACAGGCAACAGGGTGAGTGGCCCGGGTGCAGATGCAAACTCGACTCTTGGAGAGGAGGGAGACTGCGTCACAAGGACACCGAAGCATAAAGCCATACACCTGAAACCGCAAGGTTAGAAACCAATGTCGACTCACTTAAAAAAAAAAAAAAAGTGAGAGACGGGCCTCCCTGGTGGCGCAACGGGTTAAGCGCAGCGCTGTCTGGCTATCAGTGGCTGTGGAGCAAGTTCGATGCCCACTGAGGGAGATTCCCACATGGCGCAGCAGACCTCACCATACTCTCCTGCTGCTCCCCTCAGCAGTGTATTTTGGTTGATCTGCTCGTTCTGCTCCCCACTCTGTCTCTGGTGAACCCTCTCACTGGCTTGCACCCCTGCTTGTACGCAAAAATAAATAAATCTTTAAAAAAAAAAGTGAGTTGACCAAGTTCTAGTGCAGATGACAACCAGGGCCAAACAAGAGGGGAAGCTCCTACCTGTCCATCGCTGGGGAAGGTCATCTACATGTTTGCAGAGGTGCTGGCTCTGAACCATTTTGTTCGTGACCACTTTAAGGATCCAGGGATGGATGAATGCACCTGGGAATCAAATCCTCACGGGGTCTGACGAGCTCACAAATCCCTAAAGCCCTGTCCTCACAGTGTCCATTCCCATTCCCCAAGTGTACCTGTGACCTCTAGGTTGTGAAATTAGCAAAGTGAACACAGAACAGAGACCAGATCTTCTCCAAATCTCTATCCTGGGCATCCAGCCCAGCGCCCAGCATGGCTAAAACAAATAAGCATGTAATTAAAGTATTTTAAACAACTACAGGTCCGTTTTTCTTTATCTCTAAATTCTTTTATTTATGTGGGGGGTTTTGTTTTGTTTTGGTGATTTAGTTCTTCTCAGGTGTTGAGAAGAACAGGCAAAAGAGCCAAGAACAAATAAATGAATAACTGAGTCACCCAGCAGCATCTAAAGAACAAGGGAAGGCTGAAACATTTGTTCCCTTCCCCCACAAGGTAGCACACTCATCCTGAGGTGCATGAGGGACTCGTGTGTTAATTGCAAAATCAGCACCTATACTGGAGACATTGAGGAGATATCAGAGACCCCGGAATAGAAAAGCAGTGTGCAAGACAAGCCTCAGAGCCAGCAGAGCAGAACCCTCTCGGTGTACATCTCAAATGCTCCAATGTTCTCCCACCCCCGAAGAAATGGGAGCAGCTCTCGCGCAAACTCAGCCTGGTTGTAAATGCCGCTGGAACCAACCGACCCTCCAGCAGACACACACTTGTGGGCAATCATTCTCTGGAAGAGAGGGATCCTATCATTTCAGCACAGT
>PVIJ01016283.1:14919-33349 GCA_004024925.1 Scalopus aquaticus
CCCCACCTCCCGCAGCCCAGGACAAAAGCAAATGAGGAGCTGGAGAGAAGGAACCTCACTAATCCAGAACACAGTTGGAATGTAAGTGGGGCAGCTCCCACCCTCCCTCCACCCTCACAGCCGCTTTGCATGCTGCTCCAAGGCCTCTCACCTTGAGGGCTTCCAACTTCCGGCCACCTTGAGGGGCTTTTTGTTAAAGTGCCACAAAAGATAAAATTAGAATCAGCCTGCTAGTTTCTTTTTTTAAGAGACATTCTGCGAGGGAGGGGGAGGACAAAAGAGCACAAGGGACTATGGGGATGGTTCAAGGGTGACTCGGTGGTGGGTATTTTACGGGGACTACACGATAACGTAGAAGATATAAATAAAAAGCTATATATTTAAAAAAGAAAGAAAAAGAATCAGGCTTCCTTCTCTCCCGCACTAGCTGAGAGGCACCACACACTCCTCTCCGTGCAGACAGCAGATAAGCTGCCCAGCCTCCATCTGCTTCTCAGAGCCTTCTCCACTTGCCACCCCAAATAAAAGGAAACTGTGCCCCCAGCACCAAAATTTCTCGCCATTTTCTTTTTTTTTTAAAGATTTATTTATTTATACATACAGCTGGGGTACAGGCTAGAGGCGTGGGGCAGCGAGAGGGTTCACCAGAGACAGAGTGGGGAGCAGAACAGGCAGATGGATGGAAACACACTGCTGAGGGGAGCAGCGGGCGAGGCAGGAGAGGTCTGCCGCACCATGTGGGATTCTCCCCAGCCGGGCATCGAATCGAGTAGCTGCTGCCGACAGCTCCACAGCGCAGCACTTAACCGCTGCACCACCAGGGAGGCCCTCGCCATTTTCTTGTCCCCTCTTCTTTCTAAGTGTGTGAGCCTGGCAAGTGGCTTAACCTCTTGGGACCTTGTAGGCAAGCCAGGAGAGAGTGCCTCAGCGCCTGCTTAGTTGCTGGAGGACCCAAATGCTACAAGGTAGGTGGCATTTGGCAACAGGCTGGTCACTCACTACTCAGCAAAGATTGTTGTAGACAGACCTCCATGGGCTGGGCTCTTCGGATGTGTAACCCCAAACGCAAGTCTGATTCCCTAGGGCAAGCCCCTCACGGTGAGCGTCCGCACCCGAAGGCTGCAGGCCCAGGGATGGCACTGAGAGTTGCGCTGCTTCTTCCTTCCAAGTTTCCCAAGAAGAGAAAATAAGGGCTCATGTTTTGGGCTTTTTTTTATCAGGAGGGTCAAGGCTTGGCTCGTTTGTGTATCATTTACATTTGCAGGTGATTGGCGTGCATTGCCAACGGAAATGAAGAAAGTGTTTATTTTTAATTTTTATTTGACAACTTAAGAAATTCTGGGGAACGTTGATATTATCTGAGCCAATGAATTTTGACTGAGTTCCAAATGAAGTGATACAGAAACAGACATGGTACCCTCTCCCATCCGCCCCTCCCAAACCACGAGCTGAAAGGAGAATATGTCATTAAACTCTTCATTAAACATGTCAAAGTTTCAGAGTCCATGAAACTTTCCCAGCAAATAGGTTCAACGTAGGAATATTCATCTTACTTCATGTCAGGTTAGGGTTGGGAATCTTCCAGACCATCATCCTCATCTCTCCGTTTACAGAAGGGGGCACTGGCGCCCTGAGATGAAAGCAGAAGCATCCAAGATCACAAAGCATCAGCGACAGCTTCTATCTGTGACTGTAACAGTTCTCTGCCTCTAGAAATGTGCAGGTGCAGTACAGGGCCCTGTTCAAATCACAGATTCACTAACTGTACTGTGGCGATCATTTTGCAATAACATATCCAATCATTGTACCTGAAATTGCACACCTTAGAAATCACAGGATGTTGCAAGTCCATTATATCTCAAAGATGGAACAAACTTTAAGATACGTATGTGTGTATATGTAATCATATATATATACATATAAATTATAAATATAATTATATATAAATTATATGTATATAAATTATACATATATAGTGTGTGTATATATGTGTATGTGTGTGTGTATATATATATAAAACATATATAATATATATATAAAATGATGTCTAAATGAAAGAATTGCATCTAGTAAAAACACGCCACTATATTTTAAAATAAAGGCAGTTGATGGAAACCTATCACACTCTGTTGCATACATCATTCTCAATCAGAACGATGGCAATTAATACCGTTGGCGATGACATTGTTGTTGTTATTTAGAGCAGGGTTTAAACTACATACAGCCCAGGGGTCCCATCTGGTCAACCACCTGTTGCTGGAGATGAAGCTTACTGGAACCCAGCCCGCACGTCTTCTGTCACACATTGTGTGTGGACACTTTCTCACTACCGATGCAGAAGCTGACTCAACTAGCACAGCAGCTGGTGCAGCTGGCTTGATCCAGGCAGGTTCCACGTCTCTAGCATGGGTTCCTTTATCACAGACGAAAGCTGAAGGTTCCTTACAGGCACCTGGGTGATGCAGTGCAGGCCTCATTTTGCCTGGTGGACACCATCAACCAACATGGTCAAAAAGAATGTGAACAGCTAGGATGGGAGAAGGTGGGGTCACAGGATGGACCCCAATGTCTGAGAGTAAATCCCTACTTGAAATACTCTTCCTGACTTTTCAGCAGCTCCAGGAATGAGAGTCTGGAGTACCCAAGTCTGCCACTCGGGCAAACCAGGTCCATAGACCAAGCCTGACCAGCAGACACATCAGCAAGAGTCAGACTTGCCATTAGATGCCACAGACGTTGGGGCCAGTGGTAAGTCTGACCAATACACTTCAATTTTTCATTTGCCAATGAGTCTGTGAAAATGGCAGGTGTCTGGTCAGGTTTGCAAATTAAACTCTTCATTAAAGCTGACTGGCAATGATACACCTTCTATTTCATTGTGCACATAAGGAAACCAAGATCCAGAAAGCAAGTGGGCTGCCCACGGGCCCGAGGGAGCAGGGAAGAGAGAACTTCTGCCTCGTGAGTCACGTTCTTGCCCTGATTGGTGTGATTCATCAACTAGTCAGACTCTTAATCACTTGTAAAGCTACCACTCCAATCTAATAAATATTTCACGCCATAGAAAAGCCCAGAAATCGCTATCAGGAAAAGAACAGCTGATTTATTTTGGGATGAAATAGATACCAATATATCAACATTGCGCCTACCCCACATCTTGAGAAATGCTGTGTGAGGCTCCAGAAGAGGACCTAATGGTAAACATGACCACATTTCATTTTTCAGCATGAGTGAACATCTGCAAACTCCGGATGATGGTCCAGATTATGTCTCCAATAATCTAACTGGTCATTTCCACCGGCCAGCATGGGGCTACTCTTCAAGTAACTCAGAAATATGTTCAAATTAGGTAATAGATTATGTGATTCTTATCTGCAAGTCCAACGTCAGACAGCTGATATCTCAAATATTCCTAGAACCTCAAATTAGAAGAAACATCTGAGGTTATGTGATTCAAACTTCTAACAAATAAACTTGGAGAAAGACCTGACTTAAAACCTTACTTTTGCAAACAACTAGCCCACGACCTTGAGAAACTGTTAAATTTCTTAAAGGCTTGTATTTTCCATCTATAATATGGAGACATTACTAATGTTTCAAATGACAGCTGAAGAATGAAATGAACACAGGCACTTAAAGCACCTGGTACAATATCTGGGACAATGCGATAAGTAGTAACCATTACTATCTTAACTATTATTACTAAAAGGATAGTCACCTAGCCTATTTTCCTGAAATCAGCAACAAATGTCATTGCAGCAAAATTTCATACAGTAAAATGTACCCTTGTTAAGGACATGGTACAGATTGGTGTGTTTTGGTAAATTTCTAGTCATGTAACCCCTCATAATCACAACATAAAATATGTCCTTAACACTAGAATATTCCTTCCTGACCTTTAAAGTTCATCTCTCCTGGCCTCAGCCCTGCACAACCACAGTCTGCTTTCTACAATCTGACCTGTCACCATAGATTAGTTTTCCCTGTTAGAGAGTTTGTTGTGAATGGAATACTGAAGCATATATTTTGTATCTAAATTCTTTTCCTCAATATTTTTGAGATACTTTTATGTTGTCATGAATAACAATGGCTTATTGTTTCTTATGGCAAAAAAATAATCCATTATATGAATAAACCACCTTCCACTTATTCACACATTGGTTAACAGTACATTTGGACTGCTCCAATTTCAATCCATTACAAATAAAGTGGTTATGAACACTTGTATACAAGTCTTTTTGTGGTAATACATTTTAATTTCTCTTGGATAAATTCCTAGGAGTAGAATGGCTCATGGGCAAATAAGTGGATACTTTATATGAAATTGCCAAAGAAGTCTTTAAAATGGTGTGGGCTTTTATATTTTCACCAGTGATTTAGGACAGTTCCAGTCTAGACTGTACATTGTCAGTCTACACAATTTCAGTCTTTTTAAAGAGTATGTTGGTAACTCACTGTGGTTCAAGTTTCCATCTCCCTGATTACAAATTATGTAGCATATCTTTTCTGATGTTTGCTTGACATAACTGTATCTTGTTTTGTAAAGTATATGTTCAAAACTTACATGCATTGGGGGAGGGGCGGTTATGTTATTATCATTCTCATCATCATTATCGACTTGCAAGAGTTCTTTATATATTCTCAGTAGAAGTCCTTGACCAGATATTAGAAAGAAGACATTTTCTCCTACTCTGTCCATGCAGCCTATTTTAAACATACTAAGAAAATGTCACGCTCCTCAAGACAATCCTCAATTTTGCTGGTTCCACTCTAGGTGGCATAGGCTCACAGAGAGGAAAAGACAATTTCTTTATCGCAAGGGTTGGTAGATTGTGGTTTGTGGGAAAAACTGGGTCCACGGTGTGTTTTTGTGAATAAAGTTGTACTGGATGAAAGCCATATTCATTCAGTTACATATTAACTGTGGCTGCTCTTGTGCATGTGAAGGCAGAATTGAGGCATTGCAACAGAAAACAGAGGGTTTCCAAAGTCTACACTAATTACGATGTGCCTCTTTACAGAAAAAGTTTGCAACTGCTGTTTTTTAGCATCAGCCTGTTGGTTCCAACCCAGCTTCTGGATAACTGAACTTCGTCATCTCCTTCGAGGATAGGAGCCAACTTATTTGTCTTCTCTTCTGTTCTCCAGTTTAAATGATTATCTTTTAACTTCTATCACACCCCGACCATCCCTCATTTGTCATTTCCTCTTAAATTGTCCAAAGCTATCAGGAGATGCATGATCAAATTACGATGGGAGAGGAGAAAACCATATATTCTTTAACTCAAACACTACAGGTTTTTGGTAACATGTAGGTTGACTCCAATTAGGAATGGGGTCCATTAGAGAACCGAAGTGTTATTATAATAACTGCGAGAGATCACTGTAAGATTATTTGCTCATTCATTCAACAACTATATGTCATCAAGTCTGTGTTTGATGCACCATAGTTAAATGAATCTAAATGTGAGATGCTGCATTCATGCCTGTTAATCATCACAGACTGTGGCTCACTTTCAGTCTATCATGTATGACACTGGTTATTGTTAATTAGCTGCTGGTATGCAACGAAGCCCTGAAGATATAACATGAATATAGCAGCCACCATCTCACCAGTCCATGCATGTGAAATTGGGGCCACGGTTTTTGTTATGCATGGCATCAGTTGGGGTCCCCAGCAACTTCTCTCCACATGGTCTCTCCACATGACCTTTCCCACGTGACAGCTTTAGGTCATCACCCAAAAGCACACGTCCCAAGAGAGAGCCAAACAGAAACTGTGTGACTGTTTCTAACGTAACCTCAAAAGTGACTTCTGGTCACTTGTGCCATGTTTTGTTGGTCATGGCAATCAACAATTCCTGCCCCACAGAGAGGGAGCTAGACTAGCCTCCACATCTTGCTGCAAGGCATGTAAAAAAAAAAATGCAAATAGGACTTGAAACCTCCGTGGCCACCATTGCTTGGAGGGAGTGATGTTCACAAACCATGGCTATGAGGATCTCTGCTAGTCAGGAACGGAACTGAGTTTTTCTACCATAATTCTAACAGTCATTCTCCTAGATCATGTCTCTCCATGTAGATTTCTGTGTCCCTCCTGCCTGGGGACAGGCCCCTGGGTGTCCACTCTCTCCTGCCCTTGAGCTCAGAAGCAAAGAAATAGTGTGTAAAACACACACTTTCAAATTACACTTCTCAGGTTCCAATCTGTGGCCTGGAGCTCAGTCTTGGGAAGATCTCGTTTTCTTGCAGATTAAGTGAAATCCAGAGAGGAGATCCCTGTTCTCCCTTAAGCCTCTGGAAGATGCCATGAAATTTCGCTGATGCAAATGGATGAAAGGAACTCTTTATAATAAGTAAATTCTGCCAAGACTACATTCTCTTTGAATATCTTCTCAAACCAGAGAGTTCTACTGCCTTCTGAGTGCATTTGAAGTAAATGGGGGTTTATTTTAATTAGCATATTTTAAAATCATTTTAAACATGACCCTGATTGCTTTGCTCAAGGAAAGGAAAGTGGAGCTTTGAAGTTGACCTCAGAATTGTTAACTGTGAAGACACGGCAGGGGTGCGAAAAAGCCTGTGAGCTTTGAGATTATGTCCCAGCTCCAATAACATCTCTATAAAAGGTGGGGAAATTATGTAACCTCCTGGTGCCTCCATGTCCTCAGCTGTCAAGCTAGGAAAAGCCAACGAGAGATGATCATCATTGCTCCAGTGGCTCTTAAAATATTCCAGGCTAACTCTCTACTCTGCAGTCCCCAGAAAGGAAAAAAAAAAAAGAGTAAGAACTAGAAAAGCTGCTCCTAAATTCCCTCCAATAGCCTCTCTGAGCCTCTGCCTCCTCATCCGTAAAATGCAGCCCACATCCTTGCAGTTTCCATATCCCTGGACCACGGGGCCAGTCAAATGTCAGGTGCACGCAGAAGCGCACACGGACCACAACAGTCTGCATTTGCCAGTGGTTGTATTGAACAACAACTACAAGGCAGGTTATGGGAATTGACCAGGTTCTCAGGTGCTGGTACTAAGAAAATGGAAAGGCAGGGGCACAAGTTTGAACTCAGCTGAGCTCTTACATTTTGGTTCTGACCCCACAAAGCATTCAGATTCAATCAACAACTCTGGAGTTTTCAATGCTGTGATTGCTGTACATGTTTCTTAGGAGACAGTGAAGAGGGGAAAGAAGGAAGGAAAGGAAGGGCTGACTCTGAGGACCTGCAGGGGTGTGTAGGGGAAAGTGGTTTGGAGTATGAATCCCATTGTTTGGGTCTGCTCCTGAATATAATACTTCCAAGATGCAAGATCAATAAACGTCCTGTGCCTCAGTTTCTTCACCCATTCAATGTTTATAATAATAGGCCTCCTTATAGCCTTGTCAGAAAGACTCCTGCCAGTGCTTAGAAAACTCATGTTTCCCATAGAGCAAACCCTCAGCCTCTTTTGTACTTATCCATCCCTTTAGTCCCCTCAGTCAGTAATGGATATTGAGAGTTCACTGTGTCCCCACTTCTGTGGTAGGAACTGGGCATAGTCATGAGCAAAGTAAAGTCCCTGCCCTCGAGGGCATTTGCCCTTGGAGTACATTCTAGAGCCACTCCAGAAAGACAATGGACATACTAGTATGAAGTATGTCCATTCATGATAAATACTACAGATAAAAGTAAGACAGGGTGGCGGGGGCATGGGATTAGGAGGCTGCAGTTTTGTGTAGAGAGGCCAAAGAGACAGCTGTGCCCCTCTGATCCAGTTGGCATGTAGGTGTAGGGGTGGTTCTTGGTCCTTGGTCCTTGGGGCTGGGATAAGGGTGCCCTGTCTTTTATTAGGAGTTCTGACCGCTGCCTCAAGACTCCAGCAAACAGAGCTTCAACTCATCCCCTTCCTCAGAAGATAACCTTCATCCATGACTGGGCAATATGCAGATACAAGCGGCCCTTCCTCAACTACAGCAGCTCTGACGTGCCATCCCAGCCCTGAGCATCCCTGGGAGGCTGCCTGGAGCCTCTACTGAAACTGCACCGCGGGGGGGGGGGGGGCAAGTTCTCCCTCTGCCACACCCTGCTCCTGTCCACATCCCAGATGCTGCTCCTCAGCTCGTTTTCCCATTAGCCTCCTCCGCACAAACCTCAGAATCTGACTCATTTTCCCAGGAAATCTCTGGGCAGGACTCAGTAACGTGTATAATATCCTTGCATAGAAAGTGTTGGAGCAAGAATCTGCCTGCCTCTGTGGTTTGGGAGCCTCCCTCGTTGTTATCAGTGGTAGTGCATTCTAGCCTCTTCCAGTCAGTGGAGCGGCAGGAAAATTCTTGGAATTTCTGAGCAATGCAGAACATGAGGGTGGATGTGGTTTTGAATAAGAAAAGAAGAGGAGCTTTTAATGTCAAGGGCAGAAGACAATGAGTTGTCTCCACTGAAACCCAATGATGATGAAAGTACACAAGAAGTTTTGTAAAGAAATTTGTAATTCTTTAGGATTTAACTTGTTTTTGCTAAAAATTCTTAGTGCTTTTGCAATAAATGTCTAATGATTTATCTTACATAAATTAAAAAAAGACACCACTTTCCAAATAAGTTCTACTTTAGTTTATCTTTCCATCAAGTTTACTTTAATATATTTTAGGATGCCATTTATATCTGGGGATAAGGTGACGCTTAGGGAAGTCCCAAACTGTGAGTTTCTGGCTAACCTCAATAATGCATTTATTTTTATATGTGGTGCCTTACAGCATACCTGCCTTTGATTCAGCCTGCAACTCAGACACAGTAGCTCCAGAAGCTGTCAATAAGTTAAGGAAGCACCCCAGACTGGGAGAGGGAACACAGAAGCTCTTTGGCTATTGGGCAGGTCTTCCTGAATCAGTGCCGCAAATGGCAGGAAAGGAATCCAGGAGATAAAAGAAAAGCGGATGTGCCATGGTAGAATTTTATGAAGAAATAAAATACCCAAGACTCAAAGAATGAATTCTAGGTGCATATACATTTTCAGGAGCACATATTGTACCACAGGACCACACTACATTTATGCTGCATTCTCACAAGTCCCCTGTATAGAAGGGGGGTTGGGTAGATGGAAGGTATGAAAACTGAGGTTCCAAGCAGTTTAGTGACTCTCCAAGTTGATGTTCATGAATTACAGAGCGAATGCCTCAAATGTGATCAGCTAACTCGTGTGAGGATCAAAAGCAAGATTTCATTATCACAATCACTAGAACAGCTGGAAAATAAGTACCCAGTTCTTTCATTTTGTCCTTGGAACCCCTGTTACACTTGAGCCAGGCGAGTAGATTCTTAGACTTATCTGCAAGTCTAAAAGTGTCACTCACTTAGGAGGTCTTTGGAAAGACTAAAATTTCTTCTCCCAGAATCACTTGGGCCTCCACTGTGACATTAGCATCATGGTTGAACTGTATATTACCAGAATTTATGCAGAAATGTTACAAAATTTCTACTGCACAGCATTCTTCAAGCAAGTGCCAGCATCCCTACCACTTGTGAAAATACAATACATTGGTTCTGAGTGAAAAATGATTCTGAGGCCAAATTATATCTCTTCTAAGTGTTAATGACTCTGGATTTTACTGATGTAATGTTGGTCTCTTTCCATTTCAGAATCTTACATGACTATCTAGACCCTTCTTGTGTAGCAAAGCTAAGGTTATCTAATCTCTAGTTGAAGGCTATAATAATTCATGGATTCAACAGGATCCCATCAGGGAGAAATATGAGGAAAGCTATTAAAATATCATTTTTAACTTTTTAGCTTCTGCTTCCCTTCAGCAGTGTGTCCTTGAGCATTTAACCTCTCCAAGCTTCAGATTCTTCCTCTGCTAAGTGGGGCTATCTATGGTAGTTCATTTATCATCAAGGACTGCTTTGAGCAACAGATCATCCTTCCAGTTTGCTAGTAAGGTGTTTGCTGAGCAATCCTGAAAACCTCATATTGGTTATTGGCTGCTTAATGAAAAAATATCTAATCATGACCCTCCTCACCACCTATGGAACAACCTCTAGGAGCTGCCCATTGCACAGTGCGAACACCAGAGCTTGGTTCTTGAGGCCGACATGCCCAAGCCATAATCTCCCACCTATCTGGGTTGCACCAGCACACCCTTCCTCTTCACCACAATCAAAGATTCATCATTCCTGAGAACCAGCATCTACTTTCATTTTGCAATTGCTGTGTTCAATCTTCCGCCACCTGCCTGGTGAAATCAAATTCTAGTTTATAGCTCAATCCATAAATATGTACCAAGAGAAAACTTTCCCTGCCCCTTTCCTGCCAACCCTTGAGCTCCATGGCACTTATAGAGACCAAATGGGTTCTGGGCTTGCTCAAGTTTACTCCTGGATCTAGCAGAGTCAGGATCCAACAAACTATGTCCCCTAATTCTTTCCCTTGTTAACTTTCTACTGATGCTTCTGTGAAAAAGCACAGAAATATTCTAGGAACTGTGGGAGACTCTGATGAAACCCATGTCAGTCATTCCAAGTTTAACAAAACAACTCTAGCCACACATTCTGACAAAATTGTGGAAATTCAACTGACTAGACGCCATGACTTACTAATGAGTGACTCTGTCTCCACAGATAAGGCAAAAGCTGAAGACAGAACTCATCCAAGTAACAAACAAGAGGGAACAAAAGAACTAAGGGACTGTAATTCCATGAAGGGTCTCTGACAATGACATAAACCCCCAAAGCAAACTCCTGTGGTCTCAGAAATGATCGCCTCAGTGACACGATTAGTCCCTGCCATATTTGGCTTTAATTGTGACAGTGACGAGACCACCAGCTACAGTGATCTTATGGTTGTGTTTGGGCAGCAAAGCCATCCCAGATGATGATTCATGTCATGTCAACAAGAACAAATGAATCTCAAACTAGTGATACCTTGAGTCCAAAACCTCAAAACAAGATTGCAGCTTTTCTAATTGGAAACCTTCCTGTATACAAAAGTCGAAACGCTTCAGGGTGCACGTAAGTCATCAGGAGAGAGCTTTAGCTGTGATGTCCAATAATCACAAATTCCCATCAGGTATGGGGTGACAATAGGATCTGTGGGAAGCCAAGTGATACCTCTACCTTAGAATAATAATGTAAGGCTTTTGCCTAACTTATCATAGCAATTATCCTCATAGATCCTCACAAAATGCATATGTGTAGGTAAGTGAGTGGCATAATTGCCCACATTCACACATAAGAAAAATGTGGTTCAAAAATCTTGAATGAATTCCCTAAAGTCACACTAAGTGGAGACTCAGGGTTAGAAATAGCCCCCAGTCCAGAGAATTGTCCACTCAGCTAAACAGCATCTCTACCCAGGGGGTTTCATGCACCATTAAGCAGAATAGAGAAAATCAGAAACGGGGAGTTTCTATAAAAGGAAATGGAAAGTTTTACATTTTACACACATCTCAAAACTTGTTGCTTCAGATAATCATAATAAATATTCAGAGTTACTATTATCAGTACTGAAGCTAGACTGGTTATCTTCTCTTTACTTTTGGTCTTTACTCTCCACAGAAGGTGTTTTATGATGCCTAGGAGATAATATGTTAGGAAGTGAGTGGGATTTGACCTCAGACAGACTTGGGTTCAGACCCCACCTCTGCTAGTTACCAGTTTGTGGATGAAGTTAGACACTCAATCCTTTTGGAGCTGAATTTCCCTTGTCATAAAAAATCAGGATGATAACAGATTCATCACAGAAAAAGGATAAAGAATGGACAAAACAGCACCAAGTGCTGAACAGGGTGTACTGAGCACATTATAGGTACTCAAAAGATGTCTGAGTCTAGAGAAGCAAGTGCTCTCTGCTGAAGAGGAAATTTGGAAGAGCAGCCTCCTTCAGCGTGGCCCGCGAGCGCTGTTCCTCGCTCAGCTCCACACTCCGTGAAGAAGTTGCACGTGTCTAAGCAGGGGAGCAACATGGCCTTCGGGTCTTTGCACTGAAACTCAGCCAGCCTTATTGCCCACCAGTGATGGATAAATGACCCCTTTTCTTCATTAATGGAGTCTCTGGCTTCTTTGTTCAAATGAAACATGGCTTAAGCATCTGAAATAAAACCTAGTGCCAGGAAAGTGCTGGGCATCAACTAAACTTTTTGAGCACCTCCTAAGGGCCAGTCTCTCTGGAGGGCTTCTCGCCCAAGAGCACAACTGAGCCTGTGCACAGCTGTTAGTAGCTCTGGAAAGACAACAGTCTTTCCATTTCAAAGGCAGGGTAGTGAGGCTCCTAGGTGCCTAAGGTCTCATACCCCTACAGCAGCTGAGCCAGAGTCCCAACTACAGTTCTTGCCCTTTCCTTTAGGGCCCAGGCTCGCTGCCCCATGCCTCCCAAGCCACCACATGCCAATACCCCAAAGAAAGTACACAAGAGCGAGCAGGGACAGCGAGATGCCCCCCCCCCCACCTGACTCAGAGCCAGAGGGGTCTGCAGCAGGTCATGACGATCTGATTCTTCTTTGCTGATGAAAAGGGGACAGCACCTTCCTTGGTCTAGATTTAAGTCAGTATCGAATCACCAAGTGCCTGACTCATTTCAGAACTTCACGGGTTATAGCATGTTTTCCAGAAAACCATTTGAAAGAGCAGCCTCTCTTAAAGTTTGTGTTTTATTTTTCTGCTAAGAGAAAAATCTTCCTCTCATCTGTACCCACCTTTATGGGGTAAGGCTCTGTCGATACAGTAACCAACCAGACTCCATCCCTGCCTTCACGGAGCTGATAGTCTACTGGGAAGGAATGGACACGAAAACTACACTAGAAAAGTGATTCTATAATCAAACTTCCAATGACAGCCTTCGAGGACAAGTCAAGAAGGCAATGAGAGGGTCATAGGGGACATACCCTCAACTCGGGGTCAAAGAGGGCTGAGAAAGTGGTGTTTAAGGAGAAAGCAGAAGGATAAGCACAAATTAGTCAATGACCCTCCTGGTGAAGGAAACAGAACTCGCAGAATTGCAAGGACAATGAGGAGCGAGACTCATTAGAGGAACTGAAAGAAGATCAGGGTAGCTGAAGCATAGACACCCAGAGTGGGAAGAAAGGATGTGAGGACACGATTATTTTCAAAAGTTAATTGGTGACGGTTTCGCTCATAGTATTTAGCTCAGCACACATGTCTGTTAGTGTATCTGAAGTAAGATCTGAATAGATGAAAAATTCAAACAATTGACTTTTCTGTCTTCTTTCTCTTTTGCCTTCTTCTTCCGTTCTAAGTAGGGGAAGGGAAGTGCAGACAAAGAATTTCGTAAGACAATTGTAGGCTGGGAAAGGGTGCAAACCCCCTGTTATGAGATGGACATATTCTGGGGAGGTGATGTACCACAGGGGGCGACAGTTATCACTATTGTGTTACATCCTTGAAAGCTGCAAAGAGTAGCTCTTAAATATTTTCAACGCTAATGCAAAAAGGGTAACTATGTAAGGTGATGGAGGTGTTTACTAGTATTGGGTAATCATTTCACAGGAAATATGTATATTAAATTATCATGTACATCTTAACATTACACAGTGTTAAATGTCAAGTATGTATCAATGAAGTTGATACAGGGGCCTCCCTGGTGGCACAACAGGTTAAGCCGCAGCACTATGAAGCTATCCAGAGCCACTGCAGTACGAATTTGATCCCTGGCCAGGGAGCTTCCCAATTGGTGCAGCAGACCTCTACTGTCTCACCCGCTGCCCCCTCAGCGGTGTATTTCAGTCGATCTGCCTGTTCTGATCCCTACTCTGTCTCTGGTGTGTCCTCTTACCACCCCCACACACACCTCTGGCCTACACCCCAGCTTGTATGCATAAATACATAAATCTTTAAAAATAAATAAATAAAGTTGATACAGATGCCCCCGCCCTTCCTATCCAAGTGAGAAAGCTAGACTAGGCTAACTGCAACATGCTATAACAAACAAACCCTATGCGCACTGGCTTGGACAAACAGAACACATTCCTTGCTCAAGAGATGCTACAGTGGGTATTTCTGGTGTGTGGCCGGCTCCCTTCCACACAGAACACAGGAACCTTCTTTCCCTCTCCAGGCTCCACCATGTGCTCCTCCATCAAGCTGGAAGAGAGGAACAAACGTGGCGCAGTACATACAGACCTGACCTGAGGAAGGGGACACCATTCCTCCTTCAAGGTTTCCATGGAATGATCACCCCAGCTGCAGGGAACCGCAGTCAGAGGGATGGCAGGAGGGAGCAGGAGCAGGTGTAAGTGACCAGCCTGCAGTCACTTACAGCAGTGGGATCTTTGCTATTAAATCAGCCTGAGTAATCAGCGCACCTACAAACGGGCATCGCACACCTTCATCTGCAACGCCCCCCGCAGCGTGGCTACAGGGGTGGAGACAGTCCCCGCTTCCCTATCTGGAAGTTCCTGAGAACAGATCAGCAGCCTGATGCCTCCCTCCCCTTTATCTGCACAAACACCCAATCATCACACGTGTGGCTTTTCTCTCGTAAATCCGTGAAAATGCTTCCTCCTCCTAAAAAGACCACTGCTGCCCTTTCTTTTCTCCCATCCCCCACCTGGAGTTGTGGCTACAGTTTCCTTAGCCAGACTGACTCCCACCCCACCCACCTCCACCTCCCTCCACCCCAGCCTCCTCGTCAGGCGCTCCAAAGAGCTGGCTCTCCAGTACAAGCACAGCGGGCACTGCCCTGTGTCCAGTCCTATTGGGCACATCCCAGCCTGCGGGTCCAGCCCAGATCTTTCCCTACAACATCGAACAGAATCTGATCGCACCTCCCAGATAGTCTCCTTTCCTCTGAGCCCCTCCTTGTAGTCAGCTACCCAGCAATACCACGTGACTTACAGAGCCCTGCACACCAAGCACACAGCAAGCTGTTTCTCTCCTCCAGGCCCTCTGGGCTCCGGTTGGTCTTCTCCTGGATGCAGATCTTTAAACTCCACCTCAAGCATTCCTGCCCTGACTCCAGGAAGCCTCCTCTGCATTCTCAAAATACTCTTGGCACATTTTTATCTCTGAACTCTTGCTCAGTGGCCTCACTTGTATTTCTGCCATCGGCCCCACTGTCACTGCAACTCCCAGCTGGGAGACAACTTTAAGAGCGCTGAAGGCCCTCTAAGAGCCAGAAGATCATCCTACAATTTAAGAGGGGTTGCTGAGAATTTGGTAAAAGGAGGCACGCAGAGTAATCAACATTTTAAGAGGTAAAGCTACGGTGAGACAACGAAGCAGAGGGTAGGAAGGACGCATTACTTGGAGGACAACAGCCATGGAAGGGAGGAGACCCAGGGTGGAATTTGCCCCACACCCATGGTCTCAGAATTTGGGTCCCAGCTCTAGCAGATGTTAGCAATGTAACCTTGAGCATATCTCTTGGAGTCTTATTATATTTATGAATAAAATGGGAATAATAAATCATTCTGGACCATCTCACCCATCAATAAGGACATTGAAAAGCAATGTACCTTATAAACGCCCATGATATTCATAAAGTTAGAGCTGAAGTCCAAATGGAAGTCTCACTAGGCTCTCAATGCCAAACAGAATTCCTTGCTGAAGTCAATGAATCTTAGAACCACCCCAGACTGCTGGTGCAGTGAGAGCCCAAGGGGATCTCCGCTTGCCTATCACCTGGAGCTGACTTCTGGCATCGGACAGGTTGTCACGAGGCAGAAGGATGGGATTAACTCCATGAGCGCTGTGGCAGTTACCGGGAGACAAATATTAGCTCCACGTAAAGGAAAACTTTCAAACTGTCAGAGCTGTCCAAAGGCTCCCTGGGGCTGGGAGCAGAGGGAAACTTGAACTCCTTGAGACTGGAAATGATGAGGCCAAAGCAGGGCGAGCAGGGCTGCAGACCTCCTGCGTGAAGGTTTGGGTTGTCCAGCTGCCCCGTTGCCTGCTGGTTCTGTAGTTCCACTGCCTGCCGCCCCATACCTTCGTCACTGAGTAATTGTCAGCTTTTGATGTGAGTGGGCCAGCTAGAGGTCTTTCTCCTCTGCCAAGCTCAGATCACCTGGAAGGCAGGGCTAGGTATCCATCACCTTGGAGCCCTCAGTGCCTGGAACACACGGGGGCAGACAGTCCCCAACTTTGGACAGCTCAGAGGATGATGGCTTGACTTTGCAGTGACTTTATCACGGTGCAGAAGCAACGTGCATTCAGTAGTAACCACTTCAAACTTTGAATTTCGCTCTTTTCCAAGGCCGTTCCACATTCTCTTGTGAGGCAGCGACAGCAAGCCTCGGCTCCAAGCCAGCCATGCCATCAAGGGGGTGAACAGCTTTGTTTTCAAAGCTTGCTCCACACATTAGATGAGATAGTCAACATTTGATTATAAAGTAGGTTTTCTTTTGCCCAACTCTAGGTAATGTACACATGCTAAGCACATTTTAGGTGGCTGAGGCTAAGCTGTGATGTTTAGCAGGTTAAGTGAATTAAGTACATTTTCAACTTACAATATTTTTGACTTTGGGTGGATTTATTGTAAGTGGATGAAGATCCAGAAACTCTCAGTAACTGTTGGTGAAATGAAGAGATGCATGGGTGAATTATTCTATATACTTGAATGGTACTGGAACTCCATAGAGAAAACATGGTGTCTCGAAGTTTGGGTTAGCACGAGTCTACACGGGAAGGCTGACACGGGATGATGTTGGTTTGGATGAGTACTTTCCAGCTGGGGAAATCAAATTCTAGGAGTTCTGTTTTCAATATTCAAAAATATTAATAAAACTAAGATATCCATCCTTGCTACAGAGTGCTCCGGTTCCAAAAGCATCCAGATTCTCTGTTCTTGGCTGGGAAGGTATCAACTTGGCATGGTCAGCCTTTATCTTATACAATAAATTAAAACCTCAGAACTTTACACTGATCACCTCATTTAATATTCACAGAAACCTGTCTGCTGGGTCGTGCTGTCTCTAACTTCTAGGTCAGGAGACCAGGCTCAGACTGGTTTTGTGACCTGCAGGATAGAGGGGCCAGAGGCAGAGATTCAACCCCATTCTGCCTGCAGCCAAGCCCAGGCTCTCCCCACACAGCAATTAGCTTCATTTCGGAGAACAAGCATCCTCTTATGTGTTTCTATCACAGAGGTGCCTGATTGGGGGGTCTGTCCCGGACATTAGCAATTCCTTTCTCTTGATGAGGATAGTGCAGAGAGGGCCTTCTAAGCCCATGAAAACCCTGAGTTTAGTGAGGAGCGGAGGCTCTCTCCATGGAAGTCTACCCTGCCTCTTCACTTCCCAGCATCAGAAATCCCCCAGTCCTGCACCTCCCTCAGTAACTGCTTGTGAAATGAATGGGCGCGTGGGTCTTCTTCTGACCCTCCAAAGATATTACATAGAACATCAGGAAGCTCCCAGGTCCTCCATTCTAGACCTCATATTTTCCTAGTGTTGACAACTTAATCCATGTCCATGCTTCCTTTTACGGAGAAAGAGATAAGACTTTGATGGTAATCGAGCACCAGGGTAGGAAATACCACATTCCTCGTGTAAATATTTGACTAAGCCTTCTCTAGGCCATACATCACTGTGCCCAGCCCCCAGAAAAGCTGCAGGTCCACAGATCTGCAGGTGAGATACTCTGGCAATGAATTACGAGGTTTGTTTGAAAACCAAGGCCAAGTCAGCGTGTTCCCGGGCAGTCCCTGCTGAACGTGACCGAAAGCTGTTCCGAGGAGGCCAGCAGCAGAGGCTGAGTCTCAATGGGGGTGGACTTCTTGCCATTGGTCAAGTAAAGAGAACCTGGTCAGGTGACGTTAAAAAAAAGAAACAAACAACTGCATTAGGTGGCGAGTGCCCAGGTCTTTTTATAAAGTGAAAAATCAGGAGCAATCTGAAGGCCAATAGGAATGACTTAGCTCCATCCATGCAGAGGATGACATATCAAAAGTATTGATAAAATAATGTATTGATTGCTGATGATGTGCCACTAACCATGACAGGTCCTTTCATGCTATTGCCTCATTGATCCACAAAACCGTCTGTAAAGGACCTCAAAGTTATTTATTACCCCACTTTGTGGCTGCAGAAAGCAAGGGAGGTACAGATGGAAGAACATAGGCAGGATACACAAGAAGTCTCTGATGGAGCAGAAAATTCTGCAGTCATTAGAAATGAAAGAATAAATGAGTATTTGACTTTAAAATGTTGTAATATTATGTCTTCTTCTATTTCTTTCAACAGAGTTTTGTAGTTTTCTTTGTATAAGTCCTTTATGTCTTTTGTTAGATTTATTCCCAGATATTTTATTTTTTGGTTTCGATTTTGAAGGGGATGGATTTCTTAATTTCTTCTTCTTCAGATTGGGTGTTTGCATAGAGGAATGCTACTGACTTTTGTGCATTGATTTTGTATCCTGCTACTTTACTGAACTGGTCTATTATTTTGAGTAGTTTTCCTATGGAGTTTTTAGGGTTTTGTATATATATTATCATATCGTCTGCAAAT
>PVIJ01016284.1:0-33249 GCA_004024925.1 Scalopus aquaticus
CCCAAAAACAAAAGCCCAGGACCAGATGGTTTCACAAATGAATTCTACCAAACATTCAAAAACGAAATAGTCCCTATATTACACAAACTCTTTCAAAAAATCGAGAAGGAAGGAGTACTACCAAACACATTCTATGAAGCAAATATTACTCTAATACCAAAACCAGACAAAGACAACACAAAAAAAGAAAACTACAGACAAGTAGCTAAATTTTAAAGGACCATGAGTACCTGATGAAGGAAGAAAAGATATGGAAATTTTGAATCCTGGAGGAAAATGAATCAAAGAAAGTTTCTATTGGTGCTATGTTCCATACCAGTCTTCAGGAAGATAAAGCCTCCATGTCAGGAAACTTGTGACTAGTTTAGGACCCCAGTAATGAATTCTTGCTTATAATTTCCCAGGAAGTTCTACCCTCTTCCTTTTCCAAGTCTGCCGGTCCTAGAAAGGAAGAGGGAGGGAGGATAGGCCAGGCCAGGCACACCCCAGTGTCCAGGGCCATTGGGAGGTAATGCCAAAATCTGCTGCTGTTCAGGGAATAGGATGCATTCCCAATTTGGTATGATCACTGCTGAAGGTCCTTGGAGCCTGGCCAGCCTGCATCCTTCCTGGGGTTCTTATTTTGCAATCTGTTTGCAAATAAAAAGAATGCTGCCAATTTGACTAGGGCATAGAATCCAGCAGAAAAGATGATAGTAATAACTTTGCAGTGGCAGGGCACTAATGCCATCAGGAAGCCTGAGGTGGGAGGGGGGAACTCTGTTGCTTTGAATAACAAATGCTGGCCCTAATGGCCTTAGAGTAATGGGTGGGGCTTTCAGCCCATTCTCCTCCTGGGCCAGCATCTGCTCTTTGGATTAAAAGAAAGGTTGTTCATGCTCAGCAAAATAAACCAAAAGGAAAAAGAAAAATATCGAATGGTTTCACTTATAACAGGAATATAGGGGAATCAAATACAAGAGCGACAATCAGTGAGAGAGGAGGGAGGATTGGGACTCAGAACAGGATAGAGGGGAGCACAAGGGACTATGGTGATGGTACACGGGTGAATTGGTGGTGGGAAACCTACGGGGAATATACAGTAATGTAAAAGACAAATTAAAAAAAAAAAGGAAATTAAAAAAAAAAAAAGAAAGGTTGTCTGTTCTCTTCCAGAAATAAACACCCTTTTGTTTGATCTAAGCGAACTTGTCTCTGGCCCAGGTCAACCTCTTCTGACAGTACAAGGAAGAGGTAGAGATGGATAGTCCCTGAAAGGAATTTACGAAGTGTGAATTTTGCCAGGTCTGTATGTTGCTGCTTGGAGAGGGCTGGCTGAGGCTACCAGGTTAGGTTGGCAAATTCAAAAGCAGACGGTCCTGCCTACACAGCAGCCTCCTGGCCGGAAGTTGGGGGTGGATCCAGATGGGAATCATATGCCTGTGCCATGTGTGTTTGCATTGGAGGGGAAAGTATCTTGTGGCTGACAACTTTCTTAGGGCTCTGTGCAGAACTCACAGCATGAGGAGTGAGAAAGTTGTTGGGATGATTCTGTGTCCTGAATTTTATGAAACCCTAACAGTCACAGACAGAATTTGGGTACTTGAATTCATGTTGGCCCTGTCTTCTCATTGGATGCCAGAGTAGGAAATCTTGACAACTCCAAAAATCCACTTTTTCTTGTACCTGCACATCTCTTAGGGGCCGTGTCCAATGCTACTGTCTTATGCTTTTTCAGTTCCTATCCTTCATTTTCATTCTAGCATTCAGAGTCAGTGAATGTTTAAGCACCTACTAAATGCTGGAAGCCAAGTGCTATAGGAAGAAGTAGATGTTGTCTCCCTTTACAGATAAAGAAACTGAGATGTTTGCATAGCTAGTAAGATGGCAGAATCAAGCTCTCCATTCCACACTATCTGCCATCCTTTACTTGCCTCTCCAGCTTCATCCCTTGCAACTTCCCTAGCATACTCTGTAGTCTGGCCATACTGAATTGCTCTTAATTTCTGAAGCGCTTTTCCTTTAACCTGAATCCTTTGCCCAGACTTTTCTTTTTGTTTGAAACGTTCTTTCTCTCTGACTCCTCATCACACCCAACTTCCTGCACGTAATCTTTTTTTTTCCAATAAAGTTTGTTCATCTTCAGATCTCCACATAGATATTACTGACTTTTGGGCTCTTGTGAATGATATGTAAGTGTGAACTCAATAAATGTTACAGACTAGGTGAACGAAGCAAGATTTTTGTCCAAATGTGAAACAATGGAATAGAAAATATGGATCAGACAAAAAATGAGAAAAATCAGGATAGAAATCAGAATCTGGAGAAAGTGGGTTAAAAGGATGAGCTTCCTTAGATTTTTATGGAATGTCTTTGACCTTGTACATAGGCAGGGGAAGAACCATTAAAAATGCTGATCAGTTTCGATATTTAAGGTAAGATATTAGATATTTTCACCCTAAGTTCAGATCTAATGTTAAGTTGATTGTCATACTTGGTTGAAAGTTCCTATCATCTTCAGCAAAAGCAACAACATATTTTTCTTGAGCCTTCACAGTATAGGTGACATTGACAGGCTGATGCTGACAGTGTTGATGCATAATAGCCTCCGCCTTAACTAAGTTCATCTTCAAAGGACTTACTCCTTCACTTTTTTGGCAGCTAGGTGCCTATTTTTCTACTTTGATAAGCCCAGAAAATTCAATTCAATTTCTCTGAGGGTTTTATCCTCCTATCTGCCCACTGCAGGCAACTCACAGGGCCATGACCTTTTCCTGGGGGAAGTTGTTATATAAGAATATTTTAAAATCTCACAGGTTCATGTTGTCAGAACTATTAGAGACCTTAGAAATCATTTAGACATACTTTTATCAATGGGAATGAGGTCATGCAGAACAGCTGCGTTTAAGTAATTAGGGGGCCCTGATTCTTTGTGAGAAACTTTAAAAATCCCACAGCCATTGTCACTAAATTTCACGGAGTGGTGGGGTGGGGGAGAGGGAAGTGGAAAGGACCTGCTTAACTATGCAATTAGTTACCAAAAACATGACTGGTTTTAGAGACACACCTAGGTTTGAATCCTGGATCCATCTCTGTAAGCTTTTTGGCCTTAGAAATGCAACCTTATGTTCTCTGTTTTCTCAATTGTTTATGGCAATACTGACATTTACAGATTTGCTAAGAAGAATGTTGTGAGAGAGAGTGCCCAATACTTAATAGGCGTTTACTACTGTGTATTGCGGTAGGTGGCCTGTTTTTCCAGATACTTTGGCAAAATTGAGATAATTGAAACATTTTTGATGGTCTTGGCAGACAAACCATCTATCTCAAGAACATTGACTTAATTTCTTTCTGCAACTTGGAGGTGTCATTCTTTGGACAAAGTTATGTTGTCAGAGAAATACATCATTGGGTGACATTTGGGTTTTGTTTACATTGCCTCACTGAATCATTAGTAGGACTCCAAGTTGCCTTGGAGGCTTGAATATTTCACAGGATTTCAGCAAACTATAGATGGCTTGTTATATGGCAACTTTCGACCTTTGAACTAATTGCTGAAATCTCCCTGGGATCTGCCATTACTGCTGCAAAAGGAGTCCTGGGTGGTAAAACCCATCAGATAAAGAGACAAAGTGCTACACTTCCGTGTTTACCACTGAAAAGTCCCAGAAGCTAATTACATGGAATATAACAATAATATTGGGGGGGGGGGTGGTAATGGAAGTCGCACTGTACTTGGAATTAGAAAACATTGACTCTAGTTTCATGGTTTCCACTGACCAGACTCTGATCCTACACAGGTCATTTAACCTTACTGCCTACTTTAATTCTAGATTCTTCCCCTACAATATGCTCTTTCACATGTATATTTCTCTATTTATAGTTTTTCTATTTGAAATATTTTACATCATCCCTAATCTCCACCCTCTACTTGAAAAGCTTACCTAGCCTTAAAACCTTAAATCAGGAAAAGCCTTTGTTAGAAAAACATCTCTGGTCTACCTACCTGGGGTGGGTCTTTTCTCCTGTGACCCCCACAGACGCCATCACCAGGTCCTGGTCACACTGCATTGCAAACAGTTTCCCTCTTCCTCTTCCCTAACTTAATGTAAGGCCTGTGAGAGGTGGGATATGTCTTTTTTATTGTTATATCCTCAGTTCTTATACTCTAGTATGTAGAAGATGGGATCAAGCAGGACTGAAGTGAAGGAGAGGATTTGGGTAGGTAGAAGGGGAGCAGTCCAGGAGACCTAAGTGGCTGGGATGAATGAAGACCATGCATTTAATTATTTTAGTTGTTCATGGATTCACTTATAATACACGTTCACGTATTTACTTCATTCACACAAACATTTCAGGAGTCTATTGAATGCCTGTTGTCCTTGAGAATTTTCCCTTGGGGGAGAGGGATTCACACAAGTAAATAGACATTTAACAATGCTAATTTCACAGCAACAATGGCTGCTGTGAAAGGGCACACAGGTTGTAGAGAGCATGTAGAGGAGGTACCTATGTGAGCCTGAAAGTTAAATAAAGCTTTTTGGAGGAAATGACACCTCAGCTAAGTCTCAGAACATGAGTAGGAGTGAGCCAGACTGACAGAGGAGGAGAAGCATTCTAGAGCTATGTTTGGGACTGCTGGTGAGCCAGGGCTGGCAGAAATAGAGAGCTTAGTCTGAAGAAGCTGGAGGACATGATATTGGAGAGGACTTAGTGACATGGGATAAGAACCTTACTTAAATATGGGAAAACACAATAAAATGGAAAATTGGGGGTTTCAGATTTCTGGAAGGTATACCACAATTGGCGGAGGAAATCAGTTTGGAAGATTGGGTGATATTGAAGTTGGTCTGATCTTGTACTAGTCCCTCAAGTTTCTCTAAGGAAAAAACTAGAGCAAATATTTACTTTAGGGAAAATTGTTGTTTTGGAAATAGAATGATCTGTTTATCTCCTGTGATGTGTTCCATAAATAGACGCATAGAATGCAACTCTGGCCTCTAGTCTCATTTGCCCAGAGGGATACAGGTGGATTTTCAAATTTCAAAATAGTTTGGATTGTTGGGACAAGAACCTTCAGATTTAACTGAAACATCAACTCTTCCAAGTTTTCAGACTGCCAGCCTTCCCCAATTGCATGAGTCAATTCCTTAAAATAAATCAATCTCTCTTCCCCTGCCCCCAAACAAACACTTTCTATTTGTTCTGTTTCTCTGGAGAATCCAGACTAATACACCATGTTTAGAGAAATTTTTGGTTAAAGGCAATGGTCTGAGATGTAACATACATCTGGACTTGTGAACCTGTATTCTAAACTATGTATGATATTATTAACCAATGTTATCTCAATGAAAAATAGTACCATTTAAAAACGAAAGGACAGAAAAAGAGAGATATGTTCTTTGCCAACTCAATGATGAATGTAATTCTAAAGTTTTACTTTATTTTTTTACAGAAATATATAGTTATTTTGAAATGATTATTTAGAATAGTTAATATTTGACTATTTTCAAAATATGCTAATATTGATTATTTAAAAATCACTTTTTCTGTAATTTTATTTAACATTATCCAATTTCTAGAGCTTTAAGTCTGTTGCTTATATCTATCTATAATGTGTGAAAAAGAGATAAAAAAGGAATCAAAAGAAAATATTTTAACCCATATTTGGTAGGATTATGAATATTTTCAATGTAGTTCAAGATTTCTTGATACAGAATTAATAGAAGTGCTTGTGAATGAGTAGTATGAGATTTATGTACTGAACCAAATAGGGAAAAAAAAATTGAGTATGTGCATGGTTCAAGGAGAATGAACTTTCATTTGTTTATTTTTTTTATTTTAATTGGTAAGCATGATTTATAAAATGGTATGATTTAGAGGAATAGGTTCACATTTCCTCAGATATATGTCACCATACCAAATGCACCTGATCCCATCTAATCTTTGAATTAGATTAAAAAACTAAAGCATTTTTAGTTTGATATAGTTCCATTTGTTTGTTTTTTTCTTTTGTTTCCCTTGTCTTTGGAGATGAGTCTCCAAAGATCTCACTGAAGTGCATGTTGTGGAGTCTTTGCCTATGTTTTCTTCTATGTGTATGTTGGTTTCCAGTCTTACATCCAAGTCTTTATTCCGTTTCTAGTTAATTTTTGTATATGAGTGGATAAAGAAGATGTATATATACATTCACAAAATGGAATATTACTCAAGAGTAATATTGCCATTTGCAAGAACAATGGAACTGGAGATGATTATGCTAAGTGAAATAACTCAGGAGGAGAAAAACCAATACTAGATGATTTCACTTATATGGGGAGTATAGAGAAACAAAGCAAAGAAATAGACAAAGTGAAACCTAAATTAATCCTGGAATTATGAGCACAAATCTGAGGCTACTTGAAGGGGAGGGTGTGGGTGGGAACAAAGGCATGTGGGCAGTGGTCTATGGTAGAGGGTTGTGTGTTCTTTGGTGGTGAGTATGATATGTTAACATTGATCTGAATAGGTGTGAACATATTCCCTTAAGTCATAGATAGTATTGTAAACCAATGATACCTCAAATAAAAATGAAAAAAAAAACATAAAACCATAAAAATATTCTACAAATATATAACTTTATTTTCAAATTTCAAGGATTAATAGAAAATTACACACAGAGTCACTTTATGTTTTAGTTCAGTAATACTAATCCTCTCTTCAGTCTACCTCTCCCCTCTCCTCCCTTCCCTTCTCTTTTCCCTTTTCTCCCTTCACCTTCTCTCCTTTTCCTTCCTCACTTCCACCTCCTCTTCTTCTCTCATCTCTTTCTTCTACCTCCAGAGGATATCTGTTGATAATCTTCATTGTTTCTCTCACCAACATAAGGGTTAAATACTAGTCTGATTATACCATGAAAAGGAATCATCTAATAGTATCCCTGTTGGAAATATATGTCCTTTTAGATGTATTTTTATTGTATATGCCATGGATAAGCAAAGTTTTCCCTTAAAGAGCCAGATTTTAAACATTTTAGATTTTGTAGGCCTGCAATATATAAGCCACTATAGATGATCTATGTGGCAGCTATACCAACCTTGTGCTTGTGGCATGAAAGCAGCCATAGACAACACATAATTGAATAGCTTGAGGTTTTCCAAGAAAACTTTATTTGCAGAAAGGCACATGAGTATGTGAATAAATAATTTTTTAAATTCTGTTCTAGATCATATAAGGATTGTTCTTTAGGTCTCTGCTGAGCCTAATTGTATTTATTTATCAGTACATGAATTAGCACATTTTAAACTATAGTTCTCTTTTTTCCCATGCCTAATATTCAGATAATTCTACCATTGTATCTCATATTTGCCATGTTTGTATATCATCTTTTAAGAATCTTTACAGGATTTATCCTTAATTAAATGTGAACTTAAGATATTAACTGCTAAAAAAATCCAACCTTAAATAAATACTTCAAAAATCATCTGGATAAAAGAATAATTATAATGATTGCTATTTTAAAGTATAATCTATATGTAATCTTCTTATAGTATTGATAGATACATATTATTAATCCCAGTTTTATATATGGTGGAACAAAAACTCAGTGACTTTAAATTATTTTTCCAAAATCATACAGCTGATCACTGACATGGCCAGGACTAGCAAACAGATTTTCATACTCTCAATTTTGTGCTTTTTCTACTATGTCATAAATTATATGTCTCTAAATTTCAAGAACTCTGCTGCTAGCATTTCCATTCCTTTGAAACCATAGAGGGTAAAACATTCAGTTATATAATTTGACATTTAGATTTAGCTTTCTTTCAGAGTTGAAATATCATATATTTGTCTACCAACTTGGCTTTTTAATGTTTCAGCTTTCATTTTTTGTTGGGCCCTGGTATAAAAATATGCTATTGTCCTAACTAAAGCACTGCCTCTCACTACAAAGATTTTAAGAAAACTGCCAACCATTCAAAATAATTTATGGTCTTTCAAACATATTTCTCACTTAAGCTGTTATGACCTATTTTTAGATGTATTCTATGTTACTTAAAGCTTTTAGTGCTGTTTTTAGTGTTGATCTACTGTTGTTAAGGAGACAGTGAAAGTTCTAATCAACTAGTAAAGATTGGCAGTAGAATCACAGACTTTTGGAGCTATAAGAGATATTAACAACTTTAGTAAATTTCTTTAGTAAATGTACACTTTGGTAGATTTTATTATTTTTCCTTTTATTTTTTCTACCCCCTTAATAAAATTGTAAACTATGCCCTTTTGTAGTTCTAGTGTAAGTAGAGCATGTTTCTCTGGCCCATTAATGCTGGGCATAGACATGTGACTTGCTTTAGCCAATGGAATATTAGAATATCTACCTGATGCAGAGATTTTAAATATATTCGAGTGGTTTTGTTTGGTCTTTTCTATAATTTACCATAAGAAGAACTTATTCAAATAGCTGGTCATCCCAGATGTGTATTGCAGACTAATTCCAACCCAGAAATTTTGGAATCAGCCCTTGCTGATCTTAGCCAACCTCAACAGAGCTGTAGGCAATCTGTAGGTTTATAAGCAATGTTGTTGTAGGCTATTGAAATTTGGGAGTTACTCATTACATGTCATAGTCTCAGCAGAAGCCTGACAAATACAAAGGTTATTCAAATTTTCTAATTATGTGTTTCAATAGATTATATTTTTGAGTAATTTGTTCATGTCATCTGTGTGTCCCATAGGTTTTAGTAGGTTATGTCTTCATTTTTTTTTAAATCTCCAGGTATTTTTTAATTTCTCCTTTCATTTCTTTATTAACCCAGTAGTCATTCAGTATTATGTTTTTCAGTCTCTACAAATTAGAGGTTTGTCCTGCTTACATTTTGTGATTGACTTCAAGTTTGATACCATTTTCATTAGAGAAAATTATTGATATATTGCAATTTAAATATTCATATATTTATTGATTTTTATTCATGACCCAACATGTGGCCTATTCTTGAGAATGTTCAGTGTGCACTTGAGAAGAATGTGTATTCAATTTCTTTTGAGGTGCAGTGCCCTATAAATGTCTAGTAAGCCCATTGGGTCTAAATCTTTGCTTAAGGCTATTGTAGATTTTCTGCCTGGTTGGTCTATCTGTTGATGAAACTGGGGTGTTAATGTCTCTTCTGCTATTGTGACTGTCCACCAATGTATCAGCAACCCACAATTATAGCCTCCAGTTATCTTTCTCCAACCACCTCTTGTTTGTTGAAGCAAGACTCTCTTTTCTATTTTCTCTGTCATAATCTGTGTAGTCGCTGATGCCTAAGTTATGTTCTGGTTTTACCCAAGACACTAGATTCTCTGGATGTAGTGTCTCTCTGGTAAACTGTTAGATGATCCTTTTGGAAGTGAAGTATGACACCTCCTCTGTGACTAGTTTGGTTTGAACACTCCCTGCAATGAATTTCTTAAATGTATTGCTTGATGTCTTCTGTCAGTTTTGAAAAAAATCTAGGTTAGTATTTTCTTCAAATATTGCTTTTATTCCATTTTTCTCATCTCCTGCTGGGACACCAGTGAAAAAAATTTACATTTTAAATTTTTTTATTAAAGTAATACTACAGTATAACAGTTTTGGTTATATATTATTATGAGTCAATGTCTGTAATTTTTTTTTCTGAAACTCCAAATGAATGCTATACTGTTTTTTTATTTTTTCTTCTGCTTCCTTTCAGTGCTCTGATGTCGGTAATTTCTACTAACAAATCTCCTGTTTCATTCTTCCTTCCTTATTCTGACTCTAAAATGTTATTAATAAATTCAACTGTGAAATTTCTAATTATTAAATTTTTAATGACTTGTATCTTTATCTGTATCCTAGTTTTCTTCTGCCTTTTCTTTATTGTCTCAAAAATATTAATTATAATTATTGTATAAGTCCCTGTAGATACCTGAATTATTTGGGTAATCTTTGGGTCAAGTCCTTCCTTCCTTATTCATTTTATTTCTACTTCTTGGATGTGTCTGGTAAATTTGGGTGATACAGAATATGTGTGTGAAAAATATATATTGTTTTTGAAATTATTTTTCTCCAAGAAGATTTAATTTCTTCTAGTGGGAAGATAACTTTTAAAAAGATCAGTTTTATCCAGGAAAGTCTAATTTTTAGGTATAAAAATGAAAATATGTATCTGACTTGCCCATACTCCTGAACATATCCCTTCTGGTATCGCAAACAGTATAGAGCATTTGCCAAGGTTTTACAACTGAGTGGGTCATGAACTCCAAACTGTGTCACACTGTGAGACTTCTAAAATTTCCACTTAACATTTTAGACTCCTTGATGCTGCTTTCTTGGTTGATTTGCATCTCATTCATATATGACTAGCTTACAGTTTTGCAAATGACTTAAAGGGAAGTTGCATACAAATTTTTAGTTTCACGTTCTATGCTTTCTTTAATTCTTGAATGCCTTGACAGCCATAAAAGCCTTTCTTTATTTTGCCAAGCTCAGATTAAACCAATGTTTTCTATTTGAATTAGGATTCGCTTAAATTCTGACCTAATAATTTCTTAACATTTTGTTAGTTGCTTCATAGTTTTCAGAGCATTTAAAGTGGTCTTATGTACTAGGGTCAACACACACACACACACACACACACACACACACACACGCGCGCGCGCGCGCGCACGCGCACGCGCAATGTTATATCTCTCTAGTATCTTTTACATACCCATACATACTCCTTTCTTGAGACATGCCTTCCATTGAAGGGGAATGATGAAATCTTTGCATTTAAGTTATCATTGTGTGAAATAGAAAAATCCTGTACTTTGGAGCTAGACAAAACAAGAGCTTGGTTTTGCTTGTCCTGTATCTGCTGTAGTTGCTATACCGTCTTTAGAAAGTGTATCAAAGAGTCCAAATCCATTTTACACAAATGATTATGAACACATTTTAAGCCCCACCTCTCCTTCCCCTTCTGAGCCACATTTTTGTAAATTGACAAGAAAGCACAGGTTCTCTCTCCTTTAACAATGTCAGTAAGTTCAAAGCATACAAACCCTGGTTGTACATTTGAGAATACTTATTTGGGCGCCTAGCCCCTCTTCACCATAAAATTCCAACCACGCCTCCTTTCTTGCTCTCTCAAGCCATTTGTCAGATCAATTGAGAAGCTACTCTAGCCTTGACATATGTAAGTAGTAAACCTTTATTTCGTATGTGTTACCATTCTCAACATGTGAACCAAATTTTGGTCGGGACAGTTCATCCCAAATCTAAGGGGTAACCAAGCAGAAAATTACTAAATCTTTCAGTCGTCTTCATGTTACTTCCCTATTCTGTAAAATGAAAGATAATATCTACCTAGAAATTGTCTAAGGATTAGAGATAGCATGCAATATATAAATGCCCAACCATTTATCTAGAATTTAGTAGGTGTTCTAATTTTATATAGAAAATTTATGTAAAATATTAATTTTAAGTCAAAAGACCCTAATCTATCTTCCATTCTATCTCATTACCTTTATTATTTTATTTTTCTTCTTAATACTGATAGTAATTCTTATTACTATCAAATATTGCATTATACATTCATTTATTTACTCTTTTATTATTTGTTTTGTCCACTAAAATGTGAACTACACGAAGGCAAAATTATGTGTACTATCTGTCTGTATATCACTAGCACAGAAAATAGCTTTGAACGCATTGGCAGAGTTCAGTGTGTTTCTTGAAAGAATAATGGAATTAATCAATCAGCTATGGATAGAATCTAGTATGTCTTTTCACTCATCCTGACTTGACTGTGTTATTTTGTTTAAACTCCTTCATCTGGAATTCTGTAACTTAGTCTGTTATTTAGTTTTAGAAATGGGGAATAGAGGGTCAGAGACAGGAATTAATTTTCCCTAGGTCAAATAACAAGTCAGTGACATAAGCCAGGAAGGGATGATAAATCTCTCTCCAAGTGCAACTTTCTTCCCCTTCTAATTCTACCTATCCCTCAACCGAAGATAGGCATTTTGCCATAGTGCTTTCTCTGTTTATTTCCAAAATCCACTGAAAGGTGTTCAATAAAGCAAACACTACTTTTTAGTACAAGTCAACCTTTTCCTAATTGATTTTTCTCATTTTTGAACAGATTTATAATTGTCAATTTACTTGCTGAGTTGAAAACAGCACTTGGGTTTGTCATTCTAACCCTTGGAGTAATTTAACTCTACCTTGTAAGACAGGTCCCTGTGCTTGTATTATTCTCTGTTGGCATTGTCTTTCCAATCAATCAGTCATGAAAAATTCATGCCCAAAGTAAAGCCCTAGTGAATCACTCTGAGAAAAACGTGATTATCTTTAAACAAAGAGGAGATCTTAGTGTTCTCTGAAATTCATTGGAGAGAGCCAGACTTTAATAAGGAAACATTTTATCTACTGTTTGCAATCCACAAGATACTCTTGCTTCTTCCATTTAAAATTGATCTCTTCAAATTTTCAGGTTTCCAAAACTGCTCTAATATTAAAACTCCATGGATGTGGAGGTTTGTACTCTGTTCTAGCATTACATTATAAGACAGGGAATGATTTTAATACCTGGGTTACGTCTTTTAATGTTAGCACAACCTTTCCTTGATGAAACATGTAATGCTTGTCTATTTTCTAACAAATGTATAGAAATCATACCTGATATGTTAATTGCAAAATTTTTTCATAATTCTTTCCACACTCTATTCACATTCTCTTTGTACTATGTTCTTGTTACTTCTCCCATCAAAAGATGAGCCCCTTGAATTTGTGCTCAACTTGTGACTGGCTTTGGCCAACAGAAATTGGTAGGAGTGATAGCTTACCAGGGAGCCTTATGTACTTCCATGTTCCCTAATTTGATATAGCCCAGGCTAGGCTGACAGAAGATGAAAACACCACACTGAAAAGACCCCATTTGGTCCAACTGAAGTCATCCTAGATCAACATGCAGTCAGTTAGCTTACAAACATATAAGAGAGTTAGCCAAAATCGGAAAATCCAGAGCTGACCAACAATACAGAAGAACCTGCTTACCTAGGGATTAATGAGCATTAATAAATATATATATTTTTTGGAATCACTGAATTTATGGGTGCTTTGTAATTTAACAACAGCCTGATGATCACAGTAATGCTTCAGTGATAAAAACTATGCCCCCCAAAAAAAAGAAAGAAAAAGAAAAAAGGGAGCAAAATAGGTCAGTAATAAGTGAAGTGGTTGTTTCAAAAGAAGTTACTGAAAACACTTATGGAAACTACACATGCCTAACTTGAATCAAATTCATTTTTAAATTTAAATATAACTACTAGCAGAATAGAACTAGGATGAATGACTTGCAAATTACTAAAGAAAGAAAAGCATTAGAAAGATTTCAAGGGATTATAAAATATAACATTTTTTTTAATTGTGAGGAAGCATAAACAAAATGAATCATGAAAGAAAGTAACAACAACAACAACAAAAACAACCAAAAAGAAAGAGGTCACCCATTTGAAATCACATAAAACAGTAAAAGGAGAACATTGACTCGAAATTTGCTCTAATAAAAGCTGAAACTTGTCAGAAAACTATAATATCAAGACAATGACTGGCTGTCACTGGAATAAACATATCAGTGAAACAGAAATGGGATTCGTGAAATAAACCCAAGCATATACAAATTTACTTTATGGAAATGGTGGCATTTAAGAGTAGAAAGGAAAAGGATGATTTATCCAATACAAAGTTGGAAAAACCTTTTAACACACTGAAAAAAAATATTTTACTTCTTCATGTATTATACTGAAATTCCTAATGAATTAAAGGTATTTAAACTTTTGAATTTTAAATTAGGGAAATTTTCAAATACTTATTAAAGGTTAAAAAAGAAACAATCAAATATCCACCACTAAGATAAAGCAGATATAAACACTTTGTTATCCTTTAATTTTTGCTTTCTTTCCTAATCTTGATAAATATAATATATAGGTGCAGTTAAGTCCCTCTCTCTTTAGCCGTTTTAAATCCTTAACTTGGGTTCTTTAAAACCAAGCCAGTAGAATAAATTCAAACCCAAACTGAAACGTTTTCTAATTTTTTTTTTTGCTCACTCAAAATTTAGGAATAGATAGGTGTACTCCACTGCGAGTGAGTGATTTCTTTCTAGACCACAGTTCCACTAATGGCACATCATTTTGAGGGTCCTAAATTTATGAAAGAATCTCATTTCAAATGTCCTGCTTTATGCATATTCAAGGACTCATTTGCTATTTTTGCATAGGTCTTAAAATTTAAGTTCTCAGATAATAATACTGATAATTTGCCTATGCACCCCTATATTTTTCTGGCTTCTATATATTTCTCTTTATAAGAAAGACTTCATGTAAAGAATGTTCTTAAATGTTCTATGGCATTCTGGTGTTCACAGAAGATTATTCAGGGCAGTATTCTCCAAATATTTTGACATTCAGGCAAACAAAAAATATTTAAACAAAAATTGAAGATGATATCTCTGCAGAATATTGAGGTACCCGGAGAAATTATGAAACTTGGTTTTAAAAAGTCATAATTAAAAAGGCATAATTTCTACTGAGGGTATCAAATACAATTTTTTTTTTCAGGTGTGGGTTCAGCGTCGCACCAGGCTGGGCTGGCACTTAAATCTTCAAATTTTTAATTTAAACCTTTGAGTTTGTATCCAGGGACATACCATTTTTGTGTGAAATTTCTATAAAGGATACATGCAATTCCTGACCAAAACTTTTCAATGACCTTTTCAGAATCTTAGTAGTCAACCATCAGTAAGAAGCTACTCACTCAATAAAGTGATTTCAAAATTCAAAACTTTTCAGATCTTTAACCCTATAAAATTATATTTAAAACATCGAAGAACTTTCCCTTCATTTTCACTCATGATTGCAATGTTAGAATTTCTCATGAAAATAAAATGATTTTGAAATCTGATCAAACCTTTAATAAAATGTTTTAAGATAACAAAATACTTTAGATTAATGATGCCTTCTAGTTTTCAGAATGTACATACCTATTTAGAAGAGTTCCTGCTATTTAGAATAGTCTCTTGGACTAATGATTGGGTATGTGGGATGAATGGAAGCCACTGCTTGAGACTCATGTAGACTTTGCCCATACCCTTGAGCCAAATTGGACCACTCCTTGGCCAACACAGGGCATGGATGTTGTACCGCCTTCACAGCTCTCTGAGCCCATTGATCTGGACTTCACACATGACTTTCTTGATAACTTTCACACACTCTCAGCCTACTAGTGTGCTGCAGATCACTATTTTGAAAGCTCCTAACTAGAACACCTTATTGCTAAAACGGGAATCCCGCAGTAAAATTTTAGATCCTTTTAAAGAAGAAATAATAAAAAATAAAGGGAAAAAGGAAGGAAGAGAGACTGTAATGAATTAAAAGATCTGGTTTTGTTGAGATAGGAGGAGAGCATCAATAAATATTGAACTATTCTGATCTAGGTATAATGTGTCAGGTGATTTACATGTATAATCTCCCAGATTTTTATGTCTTTGCTAGCATGTCATTATTATCCCAGTTTTGGATGTAAACAATATCATAAAAGTATGATTGTTTTTCTTAAGCTTATAGAACTAGTGGGGAGCTGGGTTTCAGCTCCAGGTGTGTATTTGTCTGGAAAGTCCATCATCTTACTGTCTTGATTCAACAGACTTGGTTCTAATTCTGCCTCTACTACGTATTGCTCATGTGATTTTAACTTACTTAATCTTATTATCACTTGCCTCATGCATAAATAAGAGGTAATAAACAGTCCCTGTCTCCAAAAGTTCATTATCCTCAAAACAAATGAAATAATGCATCATATACCAAAGTCTTTGATTACATTGAGAACCAAGCATCAATGATTTTTAAAGGTGTGCCATGTGATTCTGACTTAGAAAACACTAAAATAGTACCAATAAGTGTTTAACTCAAAATTTGGTACCATAGAGAGTGCTCAGAATATGTTAGGGATTATTGGTGTTAAAATTACCTGATGGATATCATTTCTTTTGATGTATTTTAAGAAAATAACTGATAACTAATTGTTAAGTATGGAGACACAAGATTTCCTGTACTGCACTTCTGCAACATACATTTGATTCACACAACCACATTCTGCCTTGTTCAATAGCCTGTAAAATACGGGGTGGGTGGGAAGTACAATTTGGGCAATGGTAAGAATTGGTGTTCTTTTTTCATGTACTATTATAGCTAAGGTATGATTGTTATGATCAGAACATCTAAGATTTAAGTCTTAGTTGTACCAGTTAAGTATTTCTGAGACTTGGGAGGAAAAACTCAGTATCTATTAACCTCAATTTTCTCATGTTTAAAATTGGGCTAGAATTGACAAATAGGTAACTTTTGTTTATGAATGAAGAAGCTAAATATAACATATTTAAAACTCCTGGGAAATTTTCCTGACACTTAGAGTATTAATGATCAATAACTGTTTTAGTTCTGCATTTCTTTATTTCCCCTCACATATACACATTATTTTGTGTATGAGATTTCCCCCAGCATTTAGAATTAATGTAGGTATTGAAAGTGCAGTTTGACTTCCAGGTCCCCTAAAAATGGATTTTACGCCTAAAATCTCAGAAGAAAAAAAAGGGTATTAAGCCCTGTGAGGATCAAAAGCCATTTGTCCCCTTGATATTGATTTTCTTAAATCAGACAGTAGCTAGGAACTTATGAGAAGTAATTGAACTGACAACAGGAAGGTCCAGGTTATTAATAATGGAAGAGACTTGGACATTCTTGATGACTTAATATAATGACAGAAGGGAGGTTTGAAACTGAAATGACTGGAGATGGGGTCAATGGCTGGAATTCTGGGGAGAAAACAAAACATGTTATTCCTAAGAGCTTATTTCATAGAAAAAAACCATTTTGTGGTATTCTCAAATATGAGGCCAGACATAGTTTGATTTTCCCATTTTAAGAAAGCAAAATTATAAAGGCTTGAAAAATTCCCATCATATTTATTTTTGCCCTTATTTTGGAAGACAGACCTAGTTAGATTTATAGAATTTTGGAACCTTAGGGTAGAGGTGATATACATATTAAAATTTTTATTCCCTATATTCAAATATAAACTCTCCATCTATTAATTGCATGCCTTTGGAAAGTTAGCCTCTCTGATCCTCAATTTCCACATATGTAAAATGGAAATATTAATAATCTTGTTAGTCATAAGGGAATACTTCAAATTCTAAAAATGATTAAAATCCTAGTATTTGATATTATGTATTGTGAATACTATTTATATATCTAAAAGTATGATTATATATATGTATGTGTGTACATACAAACACACACATATGTATTTGTTCAATGAAATAACACATTTGATGCTCCCTTCTCTTTACTGCCTCTGAATACAAAAACTAGGCTGTGCTAATCTCTTGAAAGTTTTTCCTCTTCTCCAACTTTTCTGACCTTATTCACTCTCCTTTGTACAGTTTTAGTGTCCATTTAGTGCTTTTTAACCCTGTTCATTTCTCTCTCTCAATCTTTCCTCTCCACTTAAGAGAAAGTTGTTTCCTCAACAGAACTCTGATCTCTTAGCTATACCACTATAGTATTCTATATATGTGAAAAGGCTTTAGTCCCCACTCCCTCATTTTAAGGGTGAAACGATCCGGGAGAGGGACTTACTCAAGCAGCTATGCCCCTATAAATTGATGCTGAGATTAGGGTTGAGCCCAGTACTTCTGACACCTAGCAGAGGCATATATTCTCCAGTTCTAATCCAAGGGATACCCAAACAGTTGCAGAACTTTTTCACTTTAGTTTTGCACTCTGTTACTTTCTTTAGTTTGGTTGAACTTGAGATGCACTACAGCACATGTGAAACATACTGAAATAATATTACTCTTGTCTATGTAAATTCTAGGTCAGCCTAGGGAGAGGGCATAGTTAATAATAACAACAGCTAAAACATGTACATTTATCTTTCACTATATACATAGTATGGGTCCAAATACTGTAAATTTATTAATTAATTTAATTTTCATCAGTATTCCTTTGTACTCTTATTATTCCCATTTTTGAGAAAACTGAAGCACAGGAAGGTTTAGTGGCTTGGCAGAGTCACACAGTTTGAGAGTGGTATAGTAGGATTAAAACACAAATTTCTGTGTTCTAGAATCAGTGCTCTTAATGTCTTTGCTAAGATGGCAAAGACACACTGAATTTCTGTAGGCACCATCATTAGACTGTTGTAGCTAGTCTACATGGCTTCCTTTAACCCTGTTTGTTAATTCCAGTCTTAATTGTAAAGAAATGGCAACTTGTACAGTAAAATCTTCTGATAAAATTCTCTCTTTCTTTTACAGAGAGTCATTTTCAACATTGTTAACTTCAGCAAAACTAAGAGTCTTTATAGAGATGGGATGGCCCCAATGGTGAAATCTACCAGCAGACCAAAATGGTAAGTGATCCACAGAATGGAAACCCTCTCTTATTGGAGAATTTGACCCAGGGCTCCAGTTAATCAACTGAATGTTTAGGGCTTAGCTTCACCGGCACTAAGAAGAGTAATATGAATTTGTGGATGGTTATTCTATGGGTTCCAGATACTGTTCTTTGCAGATAGAGGGACTGGGAGCACGATTGGAATGATCAGCATTATGAAGAAGGTGCATTCTATTGTTTGGTAAACTTTCTGCCCTATTTACTTTTATCATGGTATCCTTGGAAACAATTAAATTTGCCTTTTTTTTAAAAAAATCTGAACATAGTTGCGTAGTAACCTAGGAGGACCTTGGGAACTACAGTTCAGTACATTTCCTTTGCTTTGCTTTGTTGTGTGTGTGTTGTTTTTGCATATAGATGTTGCAAGTATTTGTAGGTGTTAAAGTTATGTTTTTCCCATAGTGAAGATGCCATAGTGAAGATGAGAATTGGATAGGATTGCTTAATAATCGTGATAATGATGATGATAATAATTGCTTTAATTTATTGAGATCCAAATCTTTGTCAGATGTTTTACATTTGCTGTTAACTGTTTTCACAGCGTTTTTTGCAAGGGATAATTAAATTTCCTTATATTATGCATGAAGAAATAGTGGCTAATTTTACATAAAACAACATATTCATTTTTGCAATCTCTGTAAAATTCCACTGTGATTCCTCATAGACAGAGACCAAAAAAATATATAAATTTTATGGTACCACAAAAGACTTTAATAGCCAAAGCTATCCTGAGAAAAAAAGAACAAAAATGAAAGTATAATTTCCCTGGCTTCAACACACACACACACACACACACACACACACACACACACACACACCACACACACACAGGCTAGAAGTTAAGTACTTTTTCAAGACCATAAACAGTAAGAAGATGAGCACGTGTAATGTTTTACTACTCCACACTGCCATTCACAATTAATTTATTCATTCATGTATCTATTTATTCAGCAAACTTTGAGCACACCAAAATAAGTGTTTTTAAAGGTAGAAAAACCAAAGGCAGAAACAAAATCTTATTCATTTATCATCCAGGAGGTATTTAGTAAATGCTGTTGAACTGAACTAGATTGGGTTTAAGAATTACATGTAGAATGCCTGGCACTTTCCAAGTGCTCAATAAATGTCATCTATTATTAATAGTTTTATGTAAAATACTATACAAATTCAAGGAATTGTTAATATTTTTCTAACTTTGATCTCTGTTCAAATTTTAATGACTAGTGAGATCATCTTCAAATGGTTATATTTATGGAAAACTAGCAATTCATAAATATTTAATTGTGCTTTTATCTACAAATGATATTTGGAAATTTTCTACAAATTTCAGTAGAGAATCTCAGGTTAATAAAAAGTATAGGTATTTGATGATGATAATAAAAGTTGTTTACTGAAAAAAGAATATCTTCATGGGTCTATTTTTTTTTTTTTTTTTTTGCTTTCCTGCATCAAGTCGATTATAATTTTGTTCGTCAATCTTCTTTTTACAATAAGGTCTGGATGAGGGGTAACGTTTGTATTGAGTCTCCTAACTCAGTCCAGAACATGTCTCTGTTAATAAGTACATAGATGGATTATAGCATGAACCTTACCAACTAAAGAACATGTTGCTGATGTGCTCATGAGTGCTTTCAATATAACAGTACTTCTTTTACTAGGTTCTGGTTGGGCTCTAACACAGCAACAATAATCACTCTCTTTTTCCTAAGTATTCACTTATGGAGTCCTTTTTTGTGCTTTTTATAGTCCTTAAGCCTTAATAATTTCATTTTATTTTGTTTTGTTTTTTTCATCGACTTTCATTTGAATCCTTTTTGTCAGGGCTCTTGACAAGATTTTGAAATATTAATGAATCCTTGCATTTATATTATCATGCCTTAGAAATGCGTTAATGCTCTTATTCAGTGTTGGCAGACTCAGCAGCAGTTATTATCCAATCATTGAGTTTCTCTAATGGTCTCAAAGAGTTTAAAGTTCCAGAACTGAATTTGTTGTACTATATCAAGTCAATAAGGCACAAGATACTAGAGTAAATCAAGTTGTTTATAGGTCCAATCTTCTACTTTTTTACTTTACTATTCCCAAATCTTGGATACAAAACTACATCATCCTCTTTCTTCAAGCCACATGCTTACATATTTATTTAACAGCTTTTTATTGAGCTTTTTAATGTGTGAGATACTGTGCTAGTTATTGGGGGTACAGTGTAAATGTGATAGAAAAGATTTATTCCTACAGGGAACTTCTATTTTATATATATTTTTAATTGAAGTAACATTGGTTTTCAATGTTGTTTTTGATTTAATGGTATAGGATCTCACCCTCCATACCAGACACACCACCAAAACACCCAGATTTCTCTATCCTAGTCTGTTGTGCTTTCTCCCTACTTTGCTCCCCTCTCTTCCTTTTCACCTCCCACTCTGGTAGCCTCAATTCTAGAGTTTGTTGCTGGTTTGGCATTTTCTAACGGTTGTATTTTTCTATATTCCACATAGAAATGACACCGGTTGTTATTTAGCTCGCTCCCTCTGTCATATTTCATGTAGCCTGATCCCTTCCAGTTCCATCCCTCTTGTCACATATGGCAAGAGTTTATCTTTTTTATACTTGAGTAGTATTCCATTGTGTTTGTATACCAGATTTTTAATCTACTGATCTGTTTCGGGGTAGTAAGATTGTTCCGTAGCTTGGCTATTGTAAATAGTGCTATAGTGAACATAGGAGTACATATATCCCTTCAAATTAGTGTTTTTGTATTCTTGAGGTAGATACCTAGGAGATGCTGGGGCATATTTGTAGATCCATTTACTCTTTTAAGAAATCTCCATAATGTTTTCCCAACAAGAGACAAAATCCCCACTAATAGTATAAGAGGTTTCCTTCTTCTCCACATCCGACCAACATTTGTTGTTTCTTGTCTTTTTGATATGAACCATTTTCATGTGTGAGAATGTATCTCATAGAGGTGTAATGTGGTATCTCATTGTGGGCTTGACTTGGATTTCTCTGACGATAAGTAAAGATAGCATTTTTTTCATGTGTCTTTCTGTTTTGTCCTAAAGATTCCTTTTATCCTTTTGATCCTTTCTTCTTAGGATTTTTGTCCATTTCTTGTGTCAGTTGCCTATGCCAGAAACTTTCATCCAGTAGTCATCATTCTAAATAGCCTTAGGATAGCACAATGACCGTAACTGGCCCTCTCAGAATATTAGATTTTACTGGAGTCAATCACAATTAGAAAGTGGCCTGACTCAAGACTGACAAATAACTCATTATTCCCCAAATCACAATATCTCCTCTATTGTCTTTCTAATTCCACTTTCTACAATATCAAGGCACTACTACCATGAAAAAAGAAAAGGGCTGATACATTTTTTTGTCAAGGAGTCAAATAAACATTGGAAAAATATTTACCTCATGATAAGCATTAGAAATTCTAAATTTTCTGGATGAAATAGATACCAAATTGGGAAACCAGAGTTTCTTCACCTTTTAAAGGTGAAATAAACATTCTTTTTCACCCTTCATCAGGGACTATAACTGATCTCAAGCAAAGATGCCTTCAGGCCTTAGCATTGGTAAGGTAATTGATTAGTTTTGGAAACCAAATGAATGAAATAAGTAACTGAAGTGCCATTATGTAAATATTTCTACTCAAGGCTCATCTGCCTTAAGGATATCAAGCTAGAACATCAAGTTAGATAGAAAGTCAACAAAATAGAAAAGCTGAAAGTTTCAGAAATTTTCTCTTTAATTCTGTTTACATATTAGACTTAAGAGTTGTTGGTTGTTAGGACGCTGCAGCAGCAAGTTTCTGCAACCTGAACTTATTAATATTTTTTACATTGTCAAAGATTGAAATTGTTTTGTATTAAGCACTGTTGGAAACTGACACTATAACGGTAGCTCATATTTGTATTCTAATCTATGCAGAAACAAAGACTAGGATATTTGTGCAATGAGCCAGAGACCTTAGGGCTCCAAGTTTACTGTATCTCTTAAAATCTGCACTTGGGAACAGTTGGGGGAAGGGGACATAGAGAAACAGGAGTAGTTCTCCTTTGGCAGATCTGAATAACTTCTCTTATTGACTTGTCCATTATAGTATATTGAAGAGATTGGACTAAATCTTAGAAGGGGTTTCCATTAAACACATCTTTATTGAGCATATAATTTTGTGCTAGGTCCTGGGGTGACAAATATAAATTTGATCTGCATTGTATCTTAAAATTTTACCTTTTAGAGGTTAAAGTGAAACACAAATATTGACAGATACAATGTAAATAGTACTGTGCTAAGAATCACTAGGGATGTGTGTCAAGTGTAGTGTGTGTTTAGAGAAAAGGAAGTAAGTGATATAGTGTAACCGGGCTCTGACTCCAACCCCCCTGGAGAGGGTTTGCTTATGAGAATGAAGAGCCCCAGGGAAAATGCTAAGTTTGCACTTTGGGGTAGAGAGTCTTATGAGAAATAAAAGGGACTGAAGGAGAAGGGGAAGTCAGTCGCCATGATGTAGGAAAAGAAGAAGCAGTCGCCATGATGCAGGAATAGAGGAATCAGTTACCTTGATGTAAGAATGGAAGAGGCAGTTGCCATGCTGAAGGAATAGAGAAATCAGTTGCCATGATGTAGGAAAAGAAGAAGCAGTCGCCATGCTGAAGGAATAGAGGACGCAGCCGCCATGATGTAGGAATAGAGTAATCAGTGGCAGAAAATGTAGCCGCCAAGACAGAGTTTGGAAATCAGATGCCAGAAGTTTTGAGCCACCGGGATATAGACTGAACGTTTTTGGAATCTACAGTGACTTTGGGGCCAGTGACTTTGGAGGCTTTGCAAGTAGCTGAGCAATGGAAACTGCTCCTAGTTTTGTTTTTACTGCAGCTGAAGGAAGAAGGCAGAGGCCTTCCTAAAATGCGTGAGTGCCTTCCTAAAATGCATGAGTGCAGTCTGTTGGACCATCTGGCCACTGTAGTTGCTGTTTGCAGTGTTGTTGACCTGGTGCTGTGCTGGGGCACCATGGCAGTTCCAGGAGCATCTCCAGTTGTGTTCTCTGTCATCCTCGTGAGTTGGAACCTGGCCTACAGTCTGATTGTTGCATGTCTGCAGAAGCAGGAAGACGCCATTTTGGAAACATGGCCTATTGTTTGGAAGAGGAGCTCCACATCAGCAGTGGCGGGAAGATGCCACCTTTGTTACTTTTCTAGACTTAAAGGACTGTACATTGCTTTAGTAAGGTAAACAGCCATATGCTGACTTTAGTAATTCTTTGCTTTTCCCTGTGTGTTAAATAAATCCCATTGTTATTGTTCCCTAAGCCTGAGTAGTCTTGCAATTGTGCGCATGGGTGCAGAATGAAGATAGTGACCGGTAAGCAATTTGGGCACTGCCTTTGGCAATTTTAAAGCCCCATTTGCCTGGTATCAGTTTTGGCGCCCAATGTGGGGCTATTCTGCCGAGTACCATTAGGCCTGTGGGGAGAAAAGGAGAAGATATTTGGACAGGAGGTGTTTCAGCTAGATCTTGAGGAAATGGGACAAGAACAAAATTAAGGAAATGGGATTCCATGTGAAGATAAAACATGAATCTTGACACTTTCCTCACAGTAAAATGTGTATAATAATACTTTCTCACAGAATTATTATTAGAAACAGATGTGAAATGGATGTGTAAATATTTTTGAAAGTCTTACGTATCTTACTAATTTAATATATTTACTGACCACTTCTTTTTTTCCTCTGATTCACCTAAGACTGATTGGGTGAATATTATTTCTTCCTCCCTTCCTCCCTCCATTCGTTCCTCTCTCTCTTCTTTCTGCTTGTCATTAAATTCTTACTGAGTAGTTGCAACAGACCAAAAATTTTGCAAGGCACTAGAACAATACAGTGACAAGTGACATATGATTACTGTTCTCTTAGAACTCGTGGTGTATTGGGACAGGCATTAAATATGTAATTCTAGTAAAGTGTGATAACTGTTACAACAGGGGGCTTTCAACATGTTGTAGAAACTATTCAGCATGCTATACAGAATTTAAGACTTAATGTCCTGTAAGAATAAGAGACTTTCCTTAGGCATACTGAAAAATAGATAAAAGTTAGACCATAGTGGTTGGGGATATGTGTGAAATAATAGAATGTGTTTGAAGGCCAAAAGTTAAGAAAGAACATTACATCTTTTATAAGTAAAGGCCAATGGAACATGAAATTCTAAAGAGAAAGTGACTGGAGAGGTAGGTAGGAGTGAAATGGAGGTGAGCCTTAGCCTTGTAAGTAAAACTAAAGAGCTGGACTTGATTAAAAAGGTAATGCTAAGAAATTGAAGGAATAAGCAGGAGCAGGGCATGATCAGGTTGGCATTTTAGAAAGATATCTCTTGTATTGCTGAGTAGAGACTATCTTGAAGACGGGGCTAATTGGGAAGTTTTATAATACCTGAAACTATAGTTCATGATGGATTAGCGTGATAACAGTAGAAATGAAAATAAGTAGGTGGACTTGAATATTAACAGAAGATGAAATTATTTTAACTTTCTTGTTGACTAGATGTGTAATGTAAAAGAGAAGTCCTAGATGACTCCCTGGTTTTCTGGTACTGGCAATAGGAGGGATCGTAGTGGCAGATTTGATTTAATTAGATTTGATTTGATTAACCTTAGAAATGTTCAGATGGAAATACCCTGGAGACATTGAAATCAAGTAGGTAGTAGGATATATTGGTAAAAACTAAACTCAAGAGAGGAATTTGGAGGTTCGATATGGCTGATAACCAGAACAGTGGAAACAGATGTGATCTCCCAGGGAGGTCTATGTACTGAAAAGAGATTAGGACAGGACTCTGTGAAATCTCCCCATTTAAAGGTCAGGTAGAGGATGAGAATCTCACAAAAGAGGATGAGAAGGACTTGTAGAAAGGTAGGAAGAAAACAAAGAATGCATGTTGTTATGAAACCAAAAGAGGAAGTGACTAAAATTGCCAACTGCTACTGGGAGGTCAAAGATATTAAAGTCTCAAAGCATCTAATGCTTGTGGTTATTAAAAGCATTGGTGAGTGTACTTTTAGTAATGTGGTGTTCAAGCCAGGCTATGTAGGTTGAGTGTATTGGAGGATGGAGAAACTATAAAGAGATAATGGGCCGTTCTTTCCATAGCTAGGGCTACAAAAATGGAAGAAAGAGATATAAGCCCATGAGATAGACAGCAAATATGCATACAGTAGTAGTCCTATTTTTAATTAAGTGCAGTGGTAGTTATATACCAATAGAAATGAAGCTTTATTGTTCTTATTGTAATGATAATCTTTAGTCTCACCCTTGTCATAGCATATAAAAATTTGAAATTAGTGATTTTTTTAGATAATGGGACTTTAATCTATTGTTGCACATTCATGACTTAATATAAAACAAAGATATAACTAATTAAATAGAGCTATATGTATATATAAAATATAAAATTGCATGAATATAAAACAAATGTCAGGCATTTAAAATTAAAATATATTCTCTGGCCTCCCATGTATGTATTGTCCTTTCCTGCTTTATTTTTCTTTATAGCACTTATCATCTAGCAAACTATATCATTTGTTTTATTAGTTGTCTCTCCTATTAGAACGTGAATACTATGAAAATTTTTTTTGTTATTTTTGCATTTATTTCTGTATCCTGGAACATAGAATTGTGCTTGTACATAGTAGGCTCTCTGTAAGTATTTGTGAAAAAATGAATTAATCCATTAATGCTCCATTAAAATTGTTATTTTTAATTTTACATTTTTATTTTTAGTTTTTGTTTTCATGAGTACATTTTTACATGGCAAAAATCAAATGTATATTCCCAATTTTATTCTGTTCTTTTTTTTGATATTATAGCAAAACAGTTTGTCATGTTTTGTCCAAGTATTGATTATACCATAGTTGAATTTTTTGTTTTCATGTATCATAATTTACTGCATTGTATAAATGTTGATGGGCTTTTAGATCTTCCATGTTTTTTTTTCCTAAAGAAGATACTATTTTATTGCTTAGGTTTGCTAAATTATTTTTATAATTAGCTTCTAAGAGAGAGATTGCAAGGTTAATAACTATAAACTCCTGCTATGCATGTTCTCAAAATATAGCACACAATTTAAAATGCTACTCTTAAGTCTGTCATTCTATCACTTTGACTGCAATCTGGACAGCATTAAAAATTGGCATTGTAAAAAAAAAATGACTAAGAGCTGTACAATGGTCCTTGTGGTTGCTTGTTCTCATTTAGGTTTTGTATCTTAAGAATATTGCCATTAATATAGTGCTAAAAAATCAAGTTTCCAAAAATAAACATATGTGCTTTAAAAAGAAAATATAAGATGTTACAGACTACTGGTTCTGAAACAAGGTGGAGTATACACACTTCTCCCTCTTTCTTCCACTAAGTACAAAACCATATAAATTACTTATAGAACATGGAAGATGCTGAAAGGTATAGAGAAGAGGATAGATTGCTTAGGTTTCTTAGGATTTGAGAAATAATACAATGGTTAGATTCCTGGATTTTATGTTTGCTGGCAAGGTAGAAATGTGAATGAGTATAGAGGAAAATAAAAAAGTATTCCTGAAAAGCCTATTCTTGTTAAACAAAGGACAACCAAAGGGTTAGTCTAGAAAACAAAAAACTTTGAGACAATAATTGCCTACTCTAGCCAAGCACCAGAGCAAAAAGACTGTATCCCTATTTTTGTCTTCACCAACAAAGAACCAGAGGGAAGCGTAGACTTCCATCTTTCCTCTACCCTTCTCCCAACAGGTATTATCAGAGAAAAGTAGAGAGCTAGGACATTCCTTCCTTTTGGGCAGTAATAATCTTCTACCATCTATGTGTGGTATCAGAACATAGGAAGAGTCTGAACTTTCAGCACCCCCTCAGGGATGACATCAATAACTAAGCGCAGGAAGCTGAGGAAAGAAAAAATTAACATGAAGATGGAACAATAGAAATATTAAATCTGAACGATAATATAAGAAATAGACTAAAAATGAAAATGAACAGATCTTTAGGAGATAGAGGATGATAAATCTAACATCCATGCCATTAAAGATCCAAAAGAAAAGAGTGGGACTGAAATAATTCTTTGAACTGTTGAAAATCTCCCCCAAACTTGGCGAGACATAAATCAACATATTCAAAAAAATTCAAGCAGAAAAAAAAAAAAACAGGGAAATCCATGCCAAGAACATTTTACCACTTTCTCAAATAAAAACCTGAGTCCATTAACACCAATTCCCTTTCCATAATCTCCAGCTGTAGGCAACCATTAATCTACTTTCCATCTATATAAGATACCTATTCTGGACATTACATATAAATGCTGTCCTTCATTATGTGGATTTTGTGACTGGCTTCATTCAATTAACATATTTTCAAGTTTTATCTACAATGTCACATGTACCCATACTTAGTTTCTTTTTATGGCCAAATAATATTCCATTATATTGATATAATATTTTATTTATTCATTAATTGGATGATCAGTGTTTGGGTTATTTGCAATTTGGGGCTATTATGAATAATACTGCTGTGAAGATTTGTATACAAGCTTATGTGCAGACAAATCTTTTAATTTCTCTTGGGTATATGTAGTGCGAGCAGGGCACAGGGCAGATTCCCTAAGATTCAGGCAGACAGGTAAGAATGAGTCCTGGAGCCCTAGGTGGCTTTTACAGGTTTTTAATGATCTTGTAGAGTGAGGCAACCAGGTACAGGGCAGGCAAAGGGGGCAAGGGGACCAGGATGCTAGCAGGCCTCCTAGCCCCTGGCAAATCTTCGCTTTCTCTGGGTGCTCTGTTGCTGCCACTCCTGCTGCTTCTACTTTCTCTTCTTTTGCTTTTCCCACAGCTCCTGGACTTTGGTCACCACCAATGCTGCCATGGTGCCTCCAGTTTTGTTACATGCTTAAGGTCTACCACCCCTCAATCCCTCCTGAGGTCTTCAGAGAGCTCATACCCATCTGTACTGAATTATCCTGCCAACTACACCACTCTGTAGTGCCAGCATGGCACCAGGCATCTTCCCTGGGATTTAGGTAGACTGATCAAGGAGGAGTCTTGGAGCCCTTGGTGGCTTTTTATGCTTTTAATCTTTTTGCAGTGAGGTGACCAGGTACAGGGCAGGCAAGGTGGCCGGAGGGCCAGGAGACTGGCAGGGCTCCTAGTCACTGGCAAATCTTCACTTTTGGGCTCTCTGGTATCAACTCGTGATCTCTACGACTGTTTCCTCTGCCTCTGCTTCCACTGCCTCTGTTGCGCTTCTGCACAGATATGCTTCTTGCTTCTGTGAAGCCGCCCTTATATAGTGTCTCTCCAGGCCCAGGTGTGCCCACTCATGCACGCTTATGCCACCACGAGGCACATGTGCAGGACCGCAGATGTCCATCATTAAATCTAATGGCGGTAGGGTGGAAAACCCGATGCCTCTTTCACTTACTCTACAGTATATAACAAAATTGCTCTTTGTATGGTCACTCTGTTTAACCTTTTGAGGGTTTTCCAGACTTGTTTTCCTAAGTGGCTGTACCATTTTTATATTCCCACCAACTATGTATGAAATCAGGGATCTTTTTGATTCCTGAATTTATATGTGGACTTATGTGTGTATGTAATTGTTTTGCAACCATCCCAGACCGGGTAGGGCCATCATCAGTTCAAGCAGACTCTTTATTAGATGTTGTTGTGCTGTCCTTCCCTGTACTCCGCCGCTCTCTGCTTCTCGGTCCGCTGCACTCGAGCTCTGTTCTCAGCCTCTGCTACGCTGCTGCAGCCTCGCCTGCCTGGAGCTTGAGCCTCGAGCCTCGGGCTCAGGCTCCTTGCTCCTGTGTTGCCGCCCTTATATAGCATCTCATCAGGCCCAGATGTGCCACACACACGCACTCACACCACCATAAGGCACACGTGCTGGACCACAGGTGCCCATCATCAAGTCCAGTGGCAGTAGGGCGGAAAAACCTGATGCCTCCTTCATTTACCCTACAGTAGTAAATGTGGTATGTGTGATTTTGTGGACCTGTTATATGGGTAAGTAATGTATTTGTTGCATATGTCTGTTTGTATCTATACACACCTCTTTTATACACCTCTCTCTTTCATCAGAGATGTGCTGTTGGTGATAGTATTTAAATAATGCATTTCCACCCTTCTCAAATCTGGGTGGCTTGTCTGAGACATATTTTCCTTGGTAACAGTCTACATCCAATGCCATAGTCTGGCAGCCACCAACTAGGCAGATCTTCTGGAGGACACCAGAATTTTCAAGCTTTAAAGGGGCAGTACCTCCTATCCCATTAAGTAAGTACCAGCTTTGGAAGGGGGAGTATCTCCTGTTCCACTTAGTTAAGTAGCAGACAATTGGTATAGAATGAAATCCAGTCTTAGAGGTCAGGCTGCCAATCTCTTAAATTAGTTGTTGAGATTTAAGAACCAACTTCTACAAACCAGGTTTTACCACTTACTGATTGATTAAGCAGTTGATGTAACCTTTCTGAGCCATTTTTCCCCTCAGATATATAATGGATCTGAGGATCTAATGGATCCATATCCATCTTACAGTGTTGTGAGAATTAACTGTGGGATTCCCCCATCTATTATAGCTATAATAATTTTCATTATTTTTATTTAAGTTTCATTATTTTTTATGAAAACCTTTTATCAGCTCTAGAACATAATGACTGTCCATGAAAGTTTGCTTTAATTGTCAGGTCTGTATTTTCAACCCATTCCAGAAATCTTCAATTTGATGAGATGTTAGTTAGGATACTTGGACCATAAAGAATATATTTTTCTTCGGCTTTTGACTAAGCACATCAGATACAAAAAATGACTTGAACCCAGATACGGCTTAATATTAGGGAGTTTGGGGGGTAGGGAGCAAACATCTCCACTTACAAAATATCACATTATAAAACCCAAGTCATTAAAAAAAGATATAACTGAAATAGAAGGGATTAACTCCCACTCACTCTGGTGAGAAGAAAAGGAACAATTAAAATGAATATATTAGGGAGAATATTATTTTTATTTCAATATTTCCATTATATTTTCTCCAATTATATGCTGAATAGAGCTCTTTAGTGCAACTGAAACCCCAAGGAAGAGTTTAAAAAGAGTGAATTGTAAAAGATAAAGGCAGCTCTCTTTTGCTAGGTAGAGGGTATATTTTCCTGACAAAATAAAGAAGATGAGACATTAAATGTGGGAGGAGGTATGTAGTTCTGAGTGAATCAACAGTGATAAAGTCCCTAGAGGCTCTACCCTCTATCACACTTCTCTTTCCAAACTGGATAGTAGAAAAAGATTCTTTATACACTATTTCTCCAGAGTGCATGTGGGTGTGTGTAGAGAATGGTGGAGGAATGGGGGAAGGAGAGAAGAAAGTAGTATCTTTTACATTTTGCTAGCTATCAGAGAATGTCAAAGGATCATCTCGTCTTAACTTTCAGTGAATACATAACAAAAATGAGCCTTAGAGAGGAGAAATTATTTTCCCAGCGATACCTAGTAAGGTGGACAGAACCATGTCTGGAAGTTGGGTCTCTTCTCAGGCCACAGCTAGACTCTTCAGCTGAACAGCCACCTGGTAGCTTCAGGCCTGTGACAGAAAAAGATCTGAAGACAGATCCAGGTGTGAATATAGGATCTACTTGTCCATAGTCACGCACATAGCAAGTTGCTTAATGTCTTTAAGTCTCAATTTCTGTATTTCTAAAAGGTGATTATGTCCAGCTTTTGGTGTATTTATGATGACTAAGTGAAATAAGTTGGAGTGAGTGACCCAGTGTAGCAACTGACATCCTTTTCCCCATCACTCCCTTTTAGCTTAAACTTCACACTTTCTCTTGACCAAGCCTGGCTGGTTTTCCAGAACCTCTCAGCCTCTCCCTATCCTAGTGTTGTGAGTGCTAGCCCCAGACAGTACTGAGTCACTTCCTAGAGCAGAGCTGGTAGTTTACTTTGTCCTACTCAGCACATTTGTTTCCTGGAATAGTTCTGTCTCCACAGGTCAGGACCTGAACACTAACAACTCCTTTTTTGAATTTGATCAATAAATTCAGATGCTTGATCTGATTAGAGGAACTTTATAGGTGACTGACTCCCACTGACCATGTCATCCACACCAATTTCCAAGTCTATTTTGGGGAGCTGAACATTTTCTGAGAACTGTGTCTGAAATTTGAGTGGTTTTTACTCAGCTTGATCCCTAGTTGTTTCTTTAAAAGCTATCTGGTTTTTCTAGATCAGGTGGGCAACCTTTCAAAATGGTGTGTATTAGTTCTTGTCTTCTTCTCTCCCTTTCTTTTCTGTTTCACTTTCCCAACTTGTTCTCTGTGTTTAGTAGAATAGATAACAGAGGAAAAACATTTGCTTGATGCTTTAGGCTTTGAATGAGTAATAGTACTTATAATTTATAATCTAACTGGATAATTTATTCATAACATACGAAGATAAACGGTGAGCACAGGGTGCTAGGGAAACAATGAGGAGGTGACCAGTTATGCACAGACTATTAGGAAGACTTTCCTGTAAAGGTGACATTTGAGTTCATTCTTAACGAATTTGAAATTTGTGAGCTTTGCCTGCTGGGTAAATGGGTGTCTCGGCAAAAGGAAAGACCTGGATGTGCTTGGAAAATAATGACCAATTTGGACTAGCTGGAATACAGTGTGTTGGGAATGGGAAAGATGACCAAAGCTTTGGTCCTATGGTTGGTAATAAGGCTGAAAAATTAGACTCTACACAGATTGTTGATTGTGAACTTGTTAAGCTAGAAACAATATCTTAAGGTCAGAATAATATTATCTTTTTATACCCCTCGAGAACCAGAAACACAGTAAGTAGATGCCCCATGAATGATGTTGATCTAGCTTAAGTCGCCACCACCTTTCTTTTGAGTTACCTCAGTGACTTTCTACTGCCTCCCTGCTTTTCCCTGCATCCTACAGCCTGTTCTCTATACAACCCCTGGGTGATCTTTTAAAATCAAAGCCAGATCACATTTTCATTATACCTTACTCACCTCATTTCTCCTTTCTTTCCTGCTCACAGTGATCCAGATGCACTGGCCTCCTTGCTATTCCTCAGACATGCTAGCCACACTCCTGCCACAGGGCTTTTGCACTTGCTAATTTCCTGGAAAGCTGTGACCTCAGATATTGATATCCTTACCTCCTTCAGGTCTTTCTCAGATTTCTCCTTAATGACGCTTACTAGCCATATTATTTAAAACTTCAAACTAACCCACCCCACCATTCTTGCCCCTTCTCATCTTGCTCTATTTTGTTCATAGGCTCACAGACTTATATAATTTACTTTTTAAAAAAATATATATATATATATTTTAAATATTTTTATTTATTTATACATACAGCTGGGGTACAGGCCAGACGTGTGGAGTGGTGAGAGGTCTCACCAGAGACAGAGTGGGGAGCAGAACAGGCAGATCAGAGATACACTGCTGAGCCAGAGACAGAGCGGGGAGCAGAACAGGCAGATCAGAGATACACTGCTGAGGGGAGCAGCGGGCCAGGCAGGAGAGGTCCGCCGCGCCATGTGGGACTCTTCCCCTCGGGGCGTTGAACTCGCATCGCTGCTGCGGACAGCTCCACGGTGCAGCGCCCAACCGCTGCACCACCGGGGAGGCCCCTAAAAAATATATATATTTTTATTGTTATTTATGTCTTTTACATTTTGTATTCCCCTTGGGTAGCCCACCACCAATTCACCTGTGATCCATCTCCATGGTCCCTTGTGTTCTTTTC